>SDVV010027261.1:0-12134 GCA_016164225.1 Gammarus roeselii | reverse complement strand
CGGGCGAGCACAATCGAGAGTCCTTAACAAGCAGCCACATGCGGTGGTAATTAAATCCACCAATCCATAATTGGCAAGCTGTTGCTTTCTGAATAATCGCTCACATACTAGACCCTTAGAACAAGCGCAGAAACTAGTCCTGCTACGAGCTCTAATTTAGAAAAAAAAATCCAAATATTAAAGACATACGGTAATCGACTTGTGGATTTCTTGAATTTAAAGTGTGTAAATTTAAATTCTTACATTATTGAAGCAGCCTTGGCATTTTGAATGATCGTCAAATTAGATGAATATGAGTGCAGAAGAATGGTGAAATGAATATCTCGATGAATATGAGTGCAGAAGAATGGTGAAATGAATATCTCGATGAATATGAGTGCAGAAGAATGGTGAAATGAATATCTTGATTTTGAGAAGTATTTAATGGAGGAGCAGCGTGAAGATCCTGTTGTGCTTCTTTTCTTCAGTCATGAAATCATAAAAAAATCATGGATTTTTAGCGGATGGTTAGCATCTTCGAGCTTCGACGATTCCCATTTGAGACCGTTTATACTTGTACTGAGAGACCAAGATTAGAGATTTATTGGGAACACTTCTGGGAAAAAGTTGGATATATGGTATTCTATAATTTGGGTCTGAAACGTTCCAATCCATTGGTTGTTAACAAAATAATAATTGAACATTCTCTCTCATGGTACGACGCGAAGTGGAAAGTTTAAAACACGACTGCCGGAGAACGGGAGGAATTAAAAAAAAAAGAGATGGCATGTTTTCATGAGGAGTAAAATGACACAATCCATTCATTACTGTCGAAACCTTCTCATTTGAAATGTGGTCAATGAATTAAATTACGAAGGCAGCCATGACAGGAGCGTTTGTGGGGCCTTTTGAGTCTTGGAATACGTACAAAATTACAAATAAAAGAGGAAATATTTCAATTTGTTCCCTCTGTGGTTAAAATATTGTTCAACCTAAGCTGCATTTCGTAGCAAAAATTTCAGACGCGAATCGCTTCCCTACCAACGGTTCAATGCATGTTGTGCCCGATCACTTCCCTGTAAGTCTTCACTAGACATCTAAACAAAGAAGTATAGCTTCCCTACCAACGGTTCAATGCTTGCTGTGCCCGATCACTTCCCTGTAAGTCTTCACTAGACATCTAAACAAAGAAGTATAAATAAAAATTGGTTAACCCATAACAACATTTATTTGGTGACTTATGGGGTCAGAGACCGACATCCAACCTGTTACTTTTTTATACTGTGCTAAACTCCCTACTTTCATTCTACAGTCGTTGAATAACAAGTTATTATTTCTTTTTTTTACGAAAAGAATCATTTTATAATATGATCAAATGATACATGCCACGTCAACTAATCGCTTGAACATGCTTAATTATAATTTAATAGCTTTCAACATGCCTAACTTTTAGATATTTGAGTGTTTGCTATTGGAGTAATCTCGCTCTGCGCAGATTAGACTCTTTTCCATGCAATATAAGCTGGTAGCGAGTTGTGGTGTTGTGTTGAGTCTTGATGAGGAAGCGGATTACAAGTGATATTGAGGGAGATGTGCCGAAGATCAGTTGCTGCTGCACGACGTACGTCAAGTAGTTATTGACCATACTTGAGTAAATCCTTGACCTTCTTATTGATGACTCCTGAAGAGCAGGTATATGAAGTGTTGGAAGTCATGGAGTATTTTCTTATGGCGACGGGAATTCTATCTCTTGCATGTCATTAGGACGATTGGGGGAGAGGAGTACTCAAAGGGTCGGAGCGAGATGGGGTCTTGGACAACCCCTTCTCCGTGCTTTTACCCAGAAAGATGACAAGCGGTAGGGTGGAGAAGGGGTTGACAGCTGTCCGTAACCCAACGGTGACTTTCGTTGAATGTTGCGGTACAGTTGCAGTGCGGAGGAAAATGACAAGATTGAGATTGGCTAGGTGTTTGTGTGGAGGAAATTTGATGTGCTATCACTGAGTGTGATGAGATCGAATGGAAGGGAGATGTAGATTTCATTGTGGCAAGTGTGGAAAGAATTCGGGCAAGGACGTGTGTAAGGCCCAAAGAGGATTGACGTTGTTATCGAGAGATCGGTTGGTAAAAAACGTTACGGGGGGGATGGAACTATCGTCCAGATTGATGTGAGTTACGGGGGGGATGGAACTATCGTCCAGATTGATGTGAGAGAAAGTGAAATATGGCATCAAAAGCTAGACGTCTGTGATTGCATTTGGAACAGGTAACGTGTAAAGCCGGGAAGAGAGGAATCATTACTGGATTGATCAAATACCTATATTAAAAATTTCAGATAACAATGCTATAGGGTGGTGCTAGGTGGCCGACACGGGAGAGTCAAAGCTATAAATGGGAGTGGGAAGCATTTGAAAGGGATGTGCATTGAACCAGAGATAGTGTCTAGAAACACCGTTTCATGTAGCCGGTGTTTCTAGACACTATCTCTGGTTCAAAGTTTCATTGTTCTATGGTCCAATTATGACATGAGTACGCCCTAGTTAGTTTTACTAGGGTATTCTAATTATCACGATACAAAGGGCGTGGGTTCTTTTTGTTGTTTTCACAGTGTGAACTTGAAATACTTTTGATCGTTGTTTTTCTTCGAAGATATTCCAATTTCTTCATTCAACGGTGTAACATGTCGTACAAGCCGTACATCATTATTCACTTATCTTTACAACACCATCATTAACGCACTTTATTACGCCCCTCCATCAGCGTTTGGCCCAGTTACCCAAATCCATGCCACTACTCCATCTGTAATTATTACCTCCATAGTCATAGGGAACTACATTGTGCCTTAACCAAACAGCCATTCACTTTCCAATATATTTATTTAATATTACATATGATCTAGATTTTAAATGTCTATGCAACTATATATTTTTATATAGAGTAGTTTAGTATCTAACGGAATGTAAGTAACTGTTATAGTTTATAGGAAACACATCGGAAAGAAATCGGGGCAGTTGTCCTGATTTCCTGATAGGAGTTCGTGATTATTAAAACACAGCTTCTTGAAGTGCATGAGGTCTGTCGTAATATATTTTAGCATAATACAGCTTCCACGAAGTGCATGTGGTATGTCGTGATGTATTCATTATCAAAACACCGCTTCCACGTAGTGCATGTGGTATGTCGTGATGTATTCATTATCAAAACACAGCTTCCACGTAGTGCATGTGGTATGCCGTGATGTATTCATTATCAAACCACAGCTTCCACGTAGTGCATGTGGTATGTCGTGATGTATTCATTAGCAAAACACAGCATTCACGTAATGCACGTGGTATGCCGTGATGTATTCCTTATCAAAACACCGCTGTCACGTAGTGCATGTGGTATGTCGTGATATATTCATTAGCAAAATACAGCTTCCACGTAGTGCATGTGGTATGCCGTGATGTATTCATTAGCAAAACACAGCTTCTACGTAGTGTATGTGGTTTGTCTTGAAAAAAAAATGTGTATGTGTTCTGTATTTTTTTTATCAAAACACTGCTCTCACGTAGTGTATGTGGTCGGTCGTGTCATTGTTAAACTTAACACTGCTTTCACGTACTGTATGTAGTCTGTTGTGATATTCTTTATCACAACATTGTTTTACTGTGGTGTATGTGGTCTGTTGTGATATTTTATATCGAACACTGCTTTAACAAATTGTAGTTGGTCTGTCACGAAATTTTATATCAAACACTGCTTTAACAAAGTGTAGTTGGTCTGTCGCGAAATTGTACATCAAACACTGCTTTAACAAAGTGTAGTTGGTCTGTCTCGAGATTGTTCGTTTAAAATATCAACTGTTTCAAAATTCTTTATGCACCCATGGCAGAGGGGTTAGCCAATGCCAGGTGCTGCATGCTTCGAGTTCAAGCCTCGGTAAGGTCACGGAGGTCTTGTGGGGATGGGGGGATTGAGGGCTATGCCCCTCTCTACCTTCCAAAACCTTGCCCCCTTCATAATAGAGGGAAAAGACTATATCTTTTAGTACATAGAAGCCTACAATTGAGATACGTTACGAATCATGTAATGATGTCATGATTCATGATGAAAGTAAGTCACACAACCAGTCATTCTCAATGAGGATCAGAAGCGCACCTATGATCATTTATCAAATAACACCGGTAACTGTTCATGCATACTAAAGTTTGACTCAATAATCTCGACTTCTTATAAATGCGTACAGTCTCACGCAGAATAACTAGTTGCTGGTTTGTTAATAAAAGAGTGTGTAACATTAGGATTTATAAATATTCACGTCAGTGTACCAACTGACACAACTGGTATAATATTTTTGTTAATCAAAAATTACCTCATATAAATATCACGAATCTAACGGGTGTTTCTGTAAAGCAATAGTCAGACAATCAAGTATCGTGAGTTTGATGATAATTAGGAGGATGCTAGCCTCGTGCTGTCTAGCAGCTCTGTTTATAAAGCAAGTATTAGATCTGCACAATTTTGAAACAATTCTATAACAACGGATGCTAAGTCGTGCTGACTACACTATTATACCCAAAACCCGAAAACACCACGACTACTCAAACACAACAGATATTAATCGTCATAACTAGAATTATATGTTGAAGAAGTTGGCCTGGCATCTACTGAAAAGTCAATTCTAGCAAAACTCCAATTCAAATGTGTAGTACAACTAGCCCAGCCTAGATATGGTGCCCATCATTCTTGGGTGACCGGCCGCCTAAGACTCCAACAAAGGTTGTTCTCATCTTCCGCAGCAATAGTGCTTCCGCACTTTAAATTTAATAGGGTGGTGGATTTGTCTCCCAGTAATTGAAGAGTTGGTTGATGAAGGTGATGACGTTATCATTATTAAATACTTCATGTGGTGAACGGTTCCTAATAGTTTTAATTTGACTGGAAAGAAGTTATTGGCCACTGATATTATTAGCAGTTTCAGCTGCAGTTTTTGTCCGTTACTTGTATTGCTTGGGTTATGATCGATATCAAAGATGCCTCCGGGTCTACCTTTAGTAAAACTATTTAGTTAAATGGAGGCTTCAATTTTCTTACCTGTAAGTGGTCTTCTTTCAAGGGATATCAGTTCAAGTTTGTCGCGTCGTCGGTAATATTATGAATTTATGAATCACTCAATCAAATTTTACAAGACTGATATTTACAAACTTGGAGCAACTGTTGACATAATTTATGTTAAGACAGACTGACAACGGAGCTGCTCCAATATAGGCGAAAAAGTGCCAGTAAATGGTTGGGGTATTTGTTGCGTAATAGTCGATTGTCAAAATCAGATGCAAACGCAGTAGTTACGACAGTTGATGCAGTGTTGTGGTTGTTTGTATGCATTGTGTGTTTGAGTACCCTGTATAAACTCTAATACCATGTATGCCGACGTAAAAGATCAACTCGAATACTGCTGTATATATACAATCTGGAGCAATTCCATCCTCCACTCGAGTCACGGCTCAGAGGCTGAACGCTCGACTCGTCAAACAAGGTCCTGGGAATCTCGCGTCAGAGATTGAGATGCTTTCATGGTTAGCGGCACCGATCGATGGCGACTAGCTGAGGCTCTCAGCGGCAGTAGAGGCGGATGGAGACTCAGGATCACCAAGGTCTGCGAAAGAAGAGATACTGTGATACCTACTAGTGTAGGTCATTGTCCGTTACAGAGGGCTGACGAGGAGAGACTCTTCTTTGTGCCAGCAGTTATATTGTTGTTCTTGGCTGTCAAATCATCTAGGCTGTCGTTTAGATCCGTCTTTGTAAAAATTAGTGGAAGGGAGTGTGAGGAAAAGTGTTCGGTTCCTCGCCGATGGATTCCCGTCTGGAATCCAACTTTTCCTGACAGGGAATACTGCTTGGGGTCGACTATTGGTTGGAAACGAAATTTTGGCGTATACATGCTTTTACCCTGTAAACGACTGCATTTCGCTTCTAGGTGGACGGGTGAACGTAAATAATGTTTATGTTTTTAAGGACCATGCAGTGACGTGGCTCGATGGCATGCCATCTATATATCCGGCAGGCTATTGCTAAATTTTTCTTACACCTGAGCTACTTGGTGAATTTTACAAAAGATTGACTAAGTTTTGAATAGGCAAATAGTTAAACACTACGTATTTAGCAAGCAACATGAAGTAAACAATAGGACAAGTAAGAAATTCGATAAACTGAAGGTAATCAAAAAAGTCTCAACAGTTTCCGGGTATATACACTTCGTTGCGCTATAACCATAGAACTCTATGCATGACAATTGTGGGTTCGGCTTAGCTTGCGTTGAAGTATCTATGATATTTTGCCCGACTCATGTCTTACTCAGGTGAGGAATGTCGCTGGTTTCCAGGGTGCGAGTGGACGATCCTGATGAGCCGGAGTACCCCAGTCCGAACTTGTTCCTGTAGGAGTATCCCACCAGGCCCACCACCGATACCAACACCAGGCAGGAGATGACGATGCCAGCGATGCCGCCCCCACTGAGGTTGCCGTTTGGGCTAGGGCCTACATGAGACAAATATTTCTCCGGTTACGATGAGTGTAAGTTTCCTTGTCATAAAAAGGGAAAAGATCATCCAAAATGGGCTAGGCAGTCGAAAGCAGAGTAAAATCGATTTTTTTACACTAAATTATATTTACTATATGAAGAAGCAATACCGAAAATGCTAAAAATGTGATAACAATCCCATTTGTTAAGTCAATGAATTAAGCTTTTCTTTTTCTGTGAGGCAGGATTGGAGCTCTGCCAGCTCAAGCCGTTGAGGCGCTTACCTGAAGGAGTCGTTGTTTGAACCGGCTTCTTCGTAGTTGTAACGATCGATCCACCATTAGCTGCAATCAAGGTCAAAATGTTTATTTATTTTTTTAAGTGAAACTTTGTGGTAGTATATTTTTACATATCATTTAAATCAAACCTCGGTCACATATCAATTTCTACCATTGCTTGTTATGTAATAACAAATACATTTCTATCGTAATCTCACTGCTCATTTCCACAGGTGCCACAGCAAAGTCTGTCTTAATTCCCTATCCACAATTAATGGTCTCCTTAAATCTGCTGATACATCGGCGAAGAGGTGATCGCAAAATATTGATGCCTTATCCTGATTTCTCCAATTTACTACTAATTTTTGTCACTCTCCGGCAACTCGACTTATCTCTTTAATCTCTTAGCTATACGCATGCTTTTGTCGTGTCATGTTCACTATCTAGGTTCCTTTTCCTACTCTATATGATGCCTACTTGATGAATTCTCCTAAAATTCCACTATAAAATCTAGCAACATTAACAGGTGACTGAAGCCGGAAGTTAAAATATCTATTATATTCTACTCTCAACCTAGTTGTATTTTAAGGGCGAGAATACTTTTGAAGTCGTTTTCATGTACACCCTGGCCCATCACTGGGGCTCCTTTAGTCTCCAAGATACTCCTGACCGCGTTACATTCCTGGTGGCGCCGCAACTGATGTTGTTCCACACCCTGGCCCCTCTTTTGCCCCCATTCCACACGTCCTTTGCCTCCTGCAGACGTTTCCTCGCAGGTTATGTGGTTTCACAATTATTAGTCCCATCATTTGCACCCCTCCATTCACTCATGACCGCCTTGTGGACGCCCCCTCGCAGGTTATGTGGTTTCACACCGTGTCACCTCTTTTGCACCCCTCCATTCACTCATGGCCGCCTTGCTGACACCCCTTCGTAGGTTATGTGGTTTCACACCATGTCTCCTCTTTTGCACACCTCCATTCACTCATGACCGCCTTGTAGTCGCCCCCTCGCAGGTTATGTGGTTTCACACCGTGAACCCTCTTTTGCATCCCTCCATTCACTCATGACCGCCTTGTAGTCGCCCCCTCGCAGGTTATGTGGTTTCACACCAGGTACCCTCTTTTGCACCCCTCCACTCACTCTTGGCCGCCTTGCAGACGTATCCCCTGGTGGTGTCGCAACTGATGTCGTTCCACACTCTGTCGCCGCTGTACATCTCAACACACGGCTCGTCGTCCCCATTGGGCTCGTTCTCGGCCCAGTGGATGAAGTCGAGGCCCGAGCCGTCACTCCAGCCATAGCCTGAGTGTGGACAAGTCGTCATGGAGTGTTGCGTGCAAACTTGTCATGGTGCCACTGACTCGTAATATGGCTACGATGGAGTCATAACACGGTCGAAATGGTATTTCATTTGAGGGATAACTCACTGTCATGTTATATATAGTGATTGTTGAGTGGCATAAGATTTATTGATTTTTTTCCTTACGTGCAATAGAAATTGTCGGTGTTTTACCAAATAGAAACCTTGTGGATTTCTTTTGATACTGAAAAAAAGAAATTTCTCCGGATGCAAGACTTCACTTCATGTATTCTACTTCCTATGTAATCGCTGACTTGATTTCATTCATCATCCTCTACAAATTCTAAAGTTCGGATGACCTTTCTTTATTCTATTTTGAGGGAGAAAACACAAATTCAATAAGCCGCACCTTCGATTACTCCTATGCCATCAATTGATAAAGGAAAAACAACGCTTAAGTCAACATCTGGATACTTTTTCGGACATCAGTTCTAAAGTTTTCTATGAATGTCATCCATTAGACCCTGTTGCAGGCAACAGAAATAAGCGACATGTTATGCATGTTTGCTGGAATGGGCTGACAACTATTTCGGTCTACCTCTAGGCCTACGTTCACTCATCTCCGCTTTCATCACCCCTTCTATCCATCACAAAATATTTAAATCAACACGGCCTCTAACTACCACACCATTTCATTCTAATTTAAACAACGTCATTGTTGAGCATATCCCACAATGTCACTCCGGCCAAGCCTCGCAAACATTTTATTTCGAAAAATTCAACCTTCTTCTCTCTTCCACTTTTACTCCCTACGACTCAGCCCATATAGCACAGTTGGAACAACTACCCCCCATGCGACCCTCTCGTTGCTTTCATACCCATCGTCCTACAGCTCATTGCACTCTTCAGTGCAACCAACACTTATCACCCTTCGTTTACTCGCGATTTCACCTCAGTTCCACTAGTTTAGCCTACTCCACATGAGAGCCCAGGTAGTTAAAACTCTGGTCTTCCTCCAATCACTCTCCATATACTACGTTATCTCGCACCTACCTCCTCTCACACTACCAAACTCTGACACAAGCAGATACAACTTCTCCTCCGAATCTCCCATTATTGCCGAATCAGCCGCAAACAGTAACTGACTCAACGGTCAACTGAACTCATTGCTCTTAACAGCTCTAAGTCTCGACTCATTACACCCACGTTCACCTCCCTGACCACTCTATCCACGTAGAGATAGAACAGCCAGGACGACACAACTCAACCTTGTCTCAGTCTCACTTTCACTGTGAACCAAGCACTCACTTCGCTCCCTCCTCTGGCACATGTTCTGCTACCAGCATAAAAACTTTGAACGGCTTTCAACAAATTTTTGCTCACTCCATATAAACGCAACACCCTCTACAGCGCCTTCCTGTCGACCCTATAGTTGGCTTTACTCAGATCCACGAAGGCCCATAACACATCTTTTCCCTTCGCAAGGTACTTCTCGCAAACTAGTCTAACTGCAAACATTTAATCGGTACACCCTCCATGACTTCTGAAGCAACACTGTTCCTCGTCACTCGCACCATCCGAACTGCCTCTAATCTTCTTGGTTACCGCTTTCTCGTACAATTACCGAGAATACACAGCAAACAGATACTTCTCAACTTGCAGCATTCATTTTCATCTCTTTGCTCTTGTACAGTGGAACAATGTAAGCACTGCGCCACTCAATTGGCACCACGTCATACACAAAATAAAAATTCAAGAGCCTCACCAGTCAATCGACTAACTTCACTCTACCCCATTTTAGGCACTCAATCGTAACGACATCAAAACCAGGTACTTTCTTTGCTTTTATCTCCACTACCTCCTCCTGCATCTCTTCGTTAGTAAAGTTCGCTACAAGACTCGCTCCTAAACCGGCATTCGTGCACCAACACCCCTAGCAACAGTGTAAGCCCTTTTGATGTTATCAACATTCAATACCTCATCAAAATACGCAGATCACTTCCGCACATCACCACGCTCCATCAACGTCTTGGCCGTTTACATTGTCTACCACTTCCTCTTTCCAGGTGCTTCTTTTCCTCACTCTCTTTACCAATTTTAAGAACATCTTTTTGTTCTCCACAAGATTTTGGCACAACCGCCACCCCATCTGTCATCAGTGTCCTTCTTAGCTCTCCTCATCATCCACTTCACCTTTTTTGTCTATTCGATATAGTTCTCATAAGCCACCACCGACCTCGCTTGCAACCACTCCTCAAAGGCTCTTCTCTTCTGCGCCACCGCCAGTGTAACATCATCGTTCCACAACGTGTAACCTTTCCGCCTACACCCTCCGAAACGTTGCACTCAACACGCATTGTATACAGATCTCTACAATGCATCTTTGAACGTCTCTTATTCTTCACAACATTATCCAAGCCTTGCTTTCACACAATGCCATATTCACCCTTCAATTCCTGCCGGAACTCCACAGCTTTGCTTGCCATAATCAGTTCACTTATCTTCGATATTTCTCTCCCTCCTCCCACTCATTTGTTCCCCTTCCACCTCTGCTCCATTCTTGATCTTTCTTTCACCTGTAGATTGTCAGACATTTCTCCATTCTCTTCTCTTGACACTCGTACATCTAACAGCCTTCCCACCACTCTCCTCGAAATCAACACAAGATTTAAAAGTAATCTCTCTACCACTTCACTCTGTGCCCTATTTACCCATGTGTACTTATGGATATCTCGCTTCTTGAACAAGCTGTTTCCAACCACCAGCTCCCTTTCTATGCACATACCAATCAGGTTCTCTCCACAGTCCTTTCTACCGGGGTTCACACTTGCCTGCCAATTTCGTTTCACTCAGCGCCAACCCATCAAACTTCGTCCTCATAAACATCTCACCAATCTCTCTCCTCTTTGCTTCCTTCACTCTGAATGAAAGTTGCGATACTGCGTGATGAAAATCTCTGAAGGCATTAGTTGTGGAAATATTGCACCCTCGATGACTATTTCATCCCATGTTGTGGTCATTCCACTCACCATTGGTCTGTTGGATCAGTCCAGACCAGAGATTGTAGCCGTAGTTTGTTGTTGCTTTAATGACCAAATTCATCTCGGCTTCGGAATGGATGGAGACGAGGAAGCCTCCTTCTTGAAGGCAACTGAACGGGTCAATTATATTAAATTAGTTCGTGTGTTTAATCGATAGCGTCAATACAAATCTCAATCGACTGGGTGGTGCGCAAGTAACCTTTGTAAACTTTGTTTCCTAATGGGTTACGAGACAAAATTGAGGAAATTATTTCCTATGTCAAAAAGTCAAAGGAATCTCAGCATCAAAAGCCAACGAACGATGGATATAGTTGAATAAAAAAAAAGGCTTTTATTGTCGTACGGTGGTTCTCTCCCAATATATTGATTTTCTTTTAGTATATTATGGTTAAAAGAAGATATCTAACAAGAAAGCTATGAAACTCTTCCACTGACAAGTGGAGACAACAGGCACTTATTCCAAAACAACAAGGAAGCGTGATCTAATGTGTTCAGACACAAGTCACTGTTCTTCTGACTAACAGATCGACATTTGGAGTGAAAGAGTCTGCAACCGAGAGTGGTTATTAGACACTAATTGGCAACGATGAGAACCCGCGAAATGGAGCATGCCTTTTGATATTGCGCGGTGGTCGTGTCTGCTTGCGTTCGCAGGTTGTTGGTTTCATGTCGCGAAACTTCATCCAAGGAAGTGGAATTGCGTTCTTAAAGAAAAACTTTCTTCGACGCTTTCTTTTATCACGTCGAAACATTTTTTGTACGATTGTTGTGAGTCACGAGGCTAAATGACAGATTGCTAAAATTTCATTTTTTTTTATTGATAATTAGGTGCAAATGTTTAGTAATAAGAGCCTTGACGAATCAGGTCGCAAGGCATCGATCCAAGGTTGTTGCTTTACATTGCTGTTACATTGGCAAAGAGGCTATCGCAAAATTCGTTTATAAGATTTGAGGATTTAAAAGGGTTTAAAAAGGATTTAGATTTTTTAATAGTTTGAAAACTAACTAAAATATCACAAAACCCATGC
>SDVV010027260.1:0-12134 GCA_016164225.1 Gammarus roeselii | reverse complement strand
ATAAAATACGACACCGGAGAATATTACCCCGAGTATTATGTCGAATTCACCAGGGAGTACGAAGAAACCCTAACTCGAAACGCAGCGAAGAGGTCTCCTGATCAAGTGACGTCTCCCCTGCTTTCTACGGATAACACCAAGCCGACTTGTTTAGACGTGCATCACCAGTCTTTTCAGAAAACTGAAAATGATACCCAGCCTCTTCTGAACGTGTCTTCGGGTAAATCGACCGCTTCCAAATCCAGCGACCTGGTCAGCGAAGCAATATTCAGACTGCAGTCTAAAGATTCACCTCTACTTCTCCCAAAATCGTCTCCTCTACTCCTCCCAAAATCGTCTCCAGGTTCATTAAAAAAAAACGAACCCACTGACGCATCCCGCAAGTCGTTGACAATTTACCGACTTCAAAATGAACACATTGACTCGTTTCAAAAAGTAACATCCAACGGTCCCAATGCTAAGACCGGTCTTCACAAGTCACCAACCCGATTTCGGCCCGAAGTTGGGCACCAGACTTCTTTTAAAATTTCGCCTTGCTCAGAGACAACTCGATTGTCTCTTCAGACGTTGAAAAATTATTCTGTTGAAAATGACCGCCAAACACCGTTGAAAATCACACCTGGTTCATCTACGACTTCTAATAGGTCACCTCAGCAGTCAACCACTTCGCCAAAAATTGGGCTTCAAAATTTATTGAGAATTGCTCCTGGTTCAACTACGCTTTCTGAAACAAGTCTATCTCTGACGTCGACCACTTACTCACCCAAAATGCCACCCTTTTTATCTAATGTCTCCAAAGTCAGTGACGTCGCAAAAAACCCTACCACCAGACACATTCATGAAGTTGATCGCCAACCCATTTCCAATACTCGAAAAAGTTCTTCCCCTTCCGATAAAGTAGAAATTTCCGACAGGGCAACTTCATTTCCTTCCGGATATCTCCACAAAAAAAATCGGACCCATCGCTACAAAAACTTTCAGGTTCGAGCATCTTTGAAACGAGCTTATAAATTCTTCTATGCTACTGAAAACCAAAGGCTCATTCACAGTGCTTCTAGCACTTCTAAGGACAACAAAGTAGGAGCGCAAACAAACACACCAGAAGAGGCAGACACGATGGGGACTAGTTCCCAAAAATGTACAGACATCAATGAATATGATACAGCAACTGGGTGTACTGGTCCACCCGTTTCCTCTAGAGGTGGCAATAACAATGATGAAAGTAGCTGTTCGTGTGTAACCAGCAGCCGATTTATGCCCTCGATCAACCACGCTACAAGTAGTAAATCTTGTGTAAACAGCAACAGATTATCTCTTCCCTCTAGCTGTGGTAGTACCAGTACTAGAAGCATTGGTGCGAGTGTAACCAACAACGGACTTCTAATTCCCGCTGGTAGACAGAATATTTTTCTGAACATGGAAGCGCTACGCTTTCTCTCCGGCAGTGGCAGCAGTGACGTTCTCTCTGGCCGTGGCAGCAGTGACGTTGGCGGTGAAAAGCCTAGCAGTAACAATACTAGTGCAACCGGATGTGAAAATATTTACCTGAACAGCAGCACAAACACCGCTGGCGCTAAAGACAAGCATGAACCAAACTTGGTCGTGATCTCTGCCCAAGAACGTTCTGCTTCGTCGAGCGCAACTTCAAATCATACACGTCGTGTTTTCCCGAAAGAGTTCATTCTTACAAATCTGTTCGATTGCTCAGGAAACTTCAACTTCAGCAATCCGAAAGATTTCAAGCGAGCTGAATAACATTATGTTGATTGCATTCGGACAGCAGAGTAGATTGCAAGTAGTTGCCGAGTAGATTACAATGATACATCCTTAGGAAATTGCAATAAGGTAAATACAGAGTATAGGGGATGGAGGTGTTGGAGAATGCATTTGTGTTCAATACGCAATTCTTTCCTGACTTGAATATTCTTATTTAGTTAGCTACTGCAATTGGCTTCACTTAGTCTTCTTGTGTTGAAGGTAATTGTGCCACTTGCATACCATTGTACCATAAGAAATCGAATTTCTGACGATGACGCAATCCCCTGTAAACCCCTGAAAGTGCAGCTGTTGTAGTAACGAGAGTGAATACAGTTACAGTTAACCATGAAAGCGCTAGGATATTTCACTAGACTGCATGCATGCCCTACGAAGGAACTGACTAAGGTGCACATCAGAGCTTTGGTAGAGATAAGGCCCTGAGCTTAATCCCCATATAGCGCTGCGTTCATGACGTTACCTCCTACCGGGTAGATTTATACATTTTTTTTTTTTTTTTTTTAAATCATATATGCGTCATTACAAGGGGGAGGACGCTAGGCTGCCATGGACTCTTCAACCTAAGCTGAATTTATTGCTAATGCAATGAAATTTTACTTGACGTACATTTTTTCTTACGTTTGTGCCCATCCCCTCTCCTCCTTGCAAGGGTTCTTTGTGCGCCATCGCCTGACTGTGAAGGTGCAGACTCCATCAGACGGAGCGAAGCTAAAGTACTAACGTTTGTGTTGCATCAGAACAGTCTTAAATCATCTTTGACTACAGCAAGGAAAAATACAGGTTCTTGCTACTAAGGATTCTCATTTTTACACGTACCTATGGATATGTTGTGTTATTCCCGTCACTCAACTTTCAAGCCTCATCTGCGTATGTTTATAGCTACTGTTTGCCTAAGTTTCTCTTGCCTTTCTCAATTGACGTCGCTAGATTTGACCGAACAATACGATTAGGTCTGTCGCAGTTTGATTTGTGAAAGCATTATCTAATCCTTATGGTTGTATGATGTATCTGAGTATAAGCAGAAGTGGCTTACTCTTTTTCTAACAACCCTGTATTTTTCTTTTGAAGGATTTTCCAGTGCATTGTTGAAACGGTCTTGACAACAATGAAATGCGACAAAACAAGTCAATAATATTTTTGAAATTGAAGAAGAATTGCTGCAATGCACGTGATTGTGTTTAGGCTCGTACACTCTTCTGTTTATACTTGGCCGGATAGTTTATGCTGAAGTGATATTCCTGAGTAGCGTCCGCTAGTTCTATCGTAATCCAACAATGTGTTGCGTTTATTATCTCTGGCTCTAGTCCATTTGGTTTGCTGCAGCGGTAGCTGAAATATTAGGTATTCTCTGGTGACATAGCTAGCATTTGTTATTCAATACCTGACTAATGTCGAGGTTAATCCGTTGAAAACCTGTTTGTTATCGGAGTTGCTTAGTCCCCAAAGGATATTGTTGTATTTCATTTCATTTCCTTAGATATATAGATGCCAAATGAAGGGCATTTTGTTTTCTTTGTTCCTGACTGTTTTTCGTAGTATTAGAATGTATTATTACGGGCGAATGATTATTGATGGTTCGTTTTCGTTCACAATTATTGATTTAGTTGTATTTTTGGATGGCCATCATGATTTTTCTCGTTTCTCCTACTTGGATTATTTCGTAAATTCGTGACAGTCGCGATATACTTTTCTTTTTAATTATTATTTGTATTACTTTCGTTATTTTGTGAATTCTTTTTATCCATATGATGCAAGTATAATATTATGGGGATTCCGTCATTACCATGACGTGTTATCGTGTCTTATTCCATATACACGTTATCGCGGTCCAATTCCTGATTGTTCACTTTTCAGTTCTGATTCGTTGAAATTTTATCAAAGCAATTTATTCTCTTTAATATTCTACTTAATTCAAATTTGTTAAACAAACATTTATATATGCGCTGTGTTTTTTCTTATTATGACATATATAATACATTTTCAAGGAAAAGAGACCGTGTTCTCATACATCGGTACTCTTTTGTAACGATTTTTGTTATATAAAGGAACATTTGCAATTTGATCGTATAATTCCATCCTGCTGTCATCTTTTTATTATTCATGTCTTCTTCTGGTGAAGTTACTGAAGGTGATACCAACATTCTATGATGATACAATTGTACTGATGACTATACTAAAGATAAAGGAATTGTAGAGAGATCCATAATTGTTCAGAGCTGCACGAGTGAGATTTCGGGAGAAATGTGAACGAAACATAACTCCGTGATGTATATTCGTCCGTTTTTTATGGGGTCCTATAATTCCCTGCATTCATCAGCCACGAACAAGAAACATTCTTCTACTAACATCCCAGCACAAACGTAAGACAACTCGTCAACAGTGGGGAGCGGGACATCTTCGTCCGGCCTGTGCGAGAAAAATGTTTGAGGTTTGATGATCGTGCTTCTCAAGCCGTGACTAGTGAGTGCTATGAAGGAGGGGGCGAGGAGCAAGTACGCAATGGTAGTGCCACTCTTTGAGGGGACAATTCAAAATTAAATGATCGTTATTTTCTGCCAATCGTAGTGGGGAGATTCATTGTTTTCCTAGTGCCGCACATTTTTCTATATAATGATGTGTTGTTTATCAATCAGAAGGGTTTCATGTCATACAGTTTATCATTTGAATGCCCTTGCACAAAAATTGAAGGGAATTTTCGGAAAATTGTTTTTTTGTTTTTCTAACGGGTCACCTACAGTTCTTGAACTATCATGTCATTTGATACATCATTGTAAAAGTATTACAAAGCCACACAATCACACATACAATTTTTCGAGATTCAATTATTGAAAATTGTATTTCTGAAAATTCAGAGTTGTGAAAAAATCAGTTTTCATCTACAGTTATTAAGTTCTCGTGACATGCCATGCTGTTTCATATAATTTGTCTCTTCTACAGTTTGCGTGACTTCATCACATGAAATACATCGTTTGAAAGCTCGTGTAGATTTATAATAATTATAATAAAAGCTTTATTACCAACATGGGCATAGTATTACAATTGAGGGTTAAGTTATAAAAAACTACCGCACACAGCCAAGAATAAGTTACGGCATACAACACTATCCTGCCCATGCGTATAGTAATTCTCTCCATCGCCTTAACAATGACGAGGCAGCGAGCGCATCACCAGAGCAGATTGCTACAAGGATTTCATTTAGGGAGTTCATAACTCGAGTCATAAGGCGGAACAGTACATTGATGTGATCTGATTGTTTTTCAGCAGAAACCCTGCTCGCTGACGTCGAGCGAGGGACCTGCATCAGCCGTCTAAATATGTCATTATAACTCACTGTCAATTTTCTCACGCTATATTGAAAGTATTTTCTCCACAGTGCATTACAATAAATCGGGTAACAATGATTTGAAAAGTTAAATTTTAGCTTTCCTTGGTGCAAGCGAGAATTTTTGTATCAGCATGTTACCAACTGCATTTAGCCGTCTTCTTTGCTATGCAACATCCATGTCATCAGTGCAATCTGCTGTGATGATGTGCCCTAGATATTGAAATTCATCCACATAATCCAGTGCAACACCGCCTAGCTTTATCTCAGTCGATAGGTAGTAACTAGGATCCTTTGGTCTAACTAGCACACCTACAGTTTTTGCAGTGTTATATACAATATCATAAGGTTCGGCAAAATTATTACAGATATCAAGAAGCTCCTGCAATGCTGAAAGAGTCGGTGCTAACAGCACCATATTATCTGCATAACTAAGATTGTTAACACAACAGTTGGCGACATGACACCCTTGGTTTTCTCTACTCAGAAGCTAATTCAACTCATCAGTGTACACCTTATACAACAGTGGCGATAGCTGACCTCCCTGCCTAATTCCGTTTTTACAATGATAAGTGGCCGATTGCGAACTACCCCATCGCACTAAGAATTCCTGTACCAGAATACAAGCAAGTGCACAATATGAAGAGGGGCTCCTCTCTCAATTAACTTTCTGAACATAGTCCAGTGGTTACTCAATCAAAAGCTTTCTTCGCGTCAGAAAAACAGGCGAGCCTCTACATCTGTAATACTCAACAGTTTATACCAATGCGAATATCGCTATTTCAGTTCCATGGCCCTCGTTGAATCCAAACTGACTGTTTGCGGTAGACAGAAATGATTGCAATCTTGCAAAAATAACCCTGCTCAAGAACATTGGAAATTGAGGTGGCTATAGCAATGGGGCAATAATTATTTATATCAGAAAGGTCCTTTGATTTACATTTCAGAAGAGGAATCACAGTTACGTGCATTACCTCTCTTGGTAGCTCCTTGACATGAATGCAGCCCGAAAGGAAGAGATCAAGCACTACAGTCAGTCTGTGGGAAGCATTAATGAACACTTCACTCGGTAGGTCGTCATTTCCAACAGCTTTGTTATTTTTGAGGCCTTTGACAATGCTCCTAACCTCTGCCACCGAAACCATTTCGTCAACAGCAGGAGCATAATCGAGGGCGTTTTGTACCCAACCTCTGTTCTCTTCGTGTCAACAGAATTAGCAATGTGCTGGAAATGCTCCCCCCAAACCCTTGCAATGTTTGATTCCCCAGTTACGCCCGCCACCGCGAGTGGAAGTGCTTCCTTTTTAGGATTAAGTGACCGAATTTCTTTCCAGAAATCTTTACATTTACCTTCTCGCAATTTCGCTAGAAGAGCCTGCGCACGCAACTGTTGTTCGTTCTCTCTCAAAAACGCGAGTTCTCTACAAAACCTTGACTTTGCTATCCTCATTGCTACCGCAAGTTGACCTCCCCGAGGCCTTCCAGCAATATTCCAATTAAATACGGCGTCTCGTACAGCATAATTCAGTTCTCGTGCTTGTTCATTCCAACCTGGGATGTAATATTTGCTCAGTTTTCTACTGCCAAAAACACGCCGTCCTGCAATTAATATACACAGCCTCGTAAAGCCATACAGATCATTCAATCTTACGTTATCAACACCTTCATTCACTCTGATAAGCCTATCAGCAATATTTGTAAGAAGGACATCGAGCTTAGCATATTATTTGTCCTGTAGTCCCTTATTATCAATATTCCAATCAATCGTCTTAACCTCGCGAGAGTTATGTTGTCTAGGAGTCTGCATTACCTCTACACTCAAAGTTACCCCTAAAACACGGTGATCCGAGCAGGCATCATCGGGCAGCAAGTGACAGGAAATTGTTGTATCTAATAACAGCGAGGACAAAGGAATATGATCGATCCATGAGGTGGAAAGAGAACCGTGATTCACTTGCTTGTACGTGTCCGGTGGCAGCAGCCTTGTGTCCTGAAATGCAACATTATGCTCAGCAAATGGCTCTTTAATCTCAATGAACCTATTTGTGTGTGGTGAGGCATAAAAATCTTCTAAAATACACACTTATTGCTCTTCCCTATTCTCCAATATACCCCCAAGAACACCCATGCATCTGAGATATTCCTCCTGAGTTGACAGGGAAGTAAACATTCAAGAACTGCACAGATGTCTCGTTAAATGTAACGCTCAGACACAGGAGTCTATATAATGTAATGTGAATCTGTCACCGTTGTTCATGTCGCTGTTACGTGCTGCTATGTAGATTTTATGCGTTAGTTGAACTTCAGCTGTTCAAACCAACGAGGGCAAGGCGTCTGGGGTATCTGCGTCCTACCACTGATAAATTCGTAGCCGAGGGGCGAGATAGAACTGAGGCAAGGTACTAGCATGGTAGCAAGCAAATATACTGATACAGATACAGGGCCGAATCGCAGAGAAAGGGGGGTGGCCGACGGCCAGGCGCACCTCGCTCCTCTCATACACTCACACGCAAACAAACTTGGCCCTGGTGCGGGAGAGTCCGGCCTGGAGGCCACGTAACACACTTTGGTTCAGGAGGGAGGTGCAAAAACAGTCAGTAGCAGGGCCCGACAGCCAATCTGGTTTACCTCTGCTACGTCATAGTAATCGAGCCCTCTGCCACCCACGACAACCCCCGTTTCTCAACGAGACGCCAATGGTGGGAAAGCACTTCATGGAGTTCGCATTTGTTCAACTGCCAATAATCAACTGAGAACACATGTTGGTCCCTAGTTTGTGTTGGGACCTTAAACCGCATGTTTTTATGCTTTCAATTGGTCGTATAAATTTAAATATAAAATCGAGAAAACCGATCAAGAGACCTTGAAGAATGTGCCACCCCGGGCCCTGGAGTGAACCAGGGGTTCGATTAGGAGGAGGGAAAACCCCATTCAGGAGGGACCAGCATCTCCTCCGGAGTGACGAAGACCCAGATCCAAACAGCTAAGAACGTCAGCCTCTCCAAGACGACCAGCGCCACCTCAGCCGAGTACGACCAGACCAATGACCGCACCGAGAAGTTGACCAGAATCATTTACGAAATTTAGAATCTACTAAACCGAGCTACCGGCTTCGCCGAGCATGTAACTGAAGACTTCACCGCAGAACCCAGCACAATCAACGACCGTCTAACGAATTTCGAGTGTCATGCTAAAGCTACATTTCTTGAAATCCACGAACTCGTGAAAAACCGACAAACTAATGAACCCGTAACCTACGCATGTGCCTCTACCTCCACGTCCGATCACAACCTCAACCACTCTCTACCCCACAAAAACACCAACTGAGCTCCGAGGGCTGCAAGAAAGAAGCAGTACTCGCCATTTAATGAACACAAAATGTTCAACAACGGTCTCAACTTTACCGAACATACACTCGACGGGAAGAATCGGCCTCCATCACTGGCCGTACAGTCCTCAGCATCACCACCAACGGCGAAGAAGTGTTCACCATTAGAGTGAATAAGAAACTCCTAAGCGACACTATACTATACAAGACCAAAATATGCCATAAGTCATGCACAAGCCTGAACTACGAGTTCAGGCTTGATTTGCGTTGAACATCTCCTGAGAGAGAAGGTTGATGAGGTCATCGCCGGACTCGTTCAGTACGAGGACTGTGTGGTCGAAGCAAAAATTACAACAAAAAGGATCACCACCACGCGGCCCTCTTGCCGAAATTCAACTGCCCTACCCCACCAAACTACATAGACTGAAACCATGGTTACCCCTTTCGACAGACGTTCTATTCATTGTTACAAATACCAGTAATACGGACACGCGACCAGAAATTGTAACGGTAAGCAAAGATGCTCTCACTGCTCCCAAGACGACCACGACAGACGGGATGATGCCCTGTTGTGCCCATCCGAAGAAGGCCAATGTCTTCACTTCAAAGTAAACGGCCACCCCATGGGACACAAAGACTGCCCCCAGGATAAGAAAGAAAAATAAATTCTCCATTACAAGATAGACCACGGGGTCGAGCGACGACAGGCTGTGGCCTCAATGCTCTCCTCCCAGGCTGATCCTCTCATCCATGAGAAAAGGTCAGCATCATTCCCTACTCACTTTCTCAAAGAGCTCGTAGACAGCGGTGCAAGCAATGCGGTTCTCTCAACGAATCTATTCGTTAGGATGAACTCACTCTCACAACAAATATGAAGTAAACCGGAATTCATCCACCGGCAGGGAAAGAAGTATATGGCCCAAGTCGCAAAACTGGAACAAAGTAACACTGAAAAAATCACCCACATAGATAAGCACAAAGTAACAGTCAAATTACATCCGTCCTTCAACGATACCAAACAAATCATATACACTTCCTGCTACAAAAACCTGAGCGCTTATGCAGCAGGTTTGGCCAAGGATTACGGAGTCTCTCTGAAACCACGGAACGCTAATTCTACCGCATACCAAATCACCTTCCCAAGATCTGACGCACCGGATTCCATTGTAGTCTCTGGGATAACCGGGAAAACTAAAACTTGCCCAGTTTCGACAGAGCCTGCAATGTGCACAAATGCCTTGAAAACGCCCACGTTATCAAATACTGAGAGCCGCACATACCCCAACGTTGTAAGAAGTGCGCCGGGTTACGACCACAAGGACTGCAAAGCCCTCCTACCTACGTGCTACCACTGTTCATGCTTCCATCGCGCCAAACAAATCTGTCGCGACGAAAACTCAATTTACCTTAACTATGGCGGAACAGTTCAATCTACATCTAAACCCAGATGATACCTGAACATCGTAAACACAACCCAATAACATGACTAATAGTATCACTGCCGCAAACGGCCCAGCAACTGCGCTCGTAACTGAGGCGAGTGGCATTAACAACGTACCCACCAGCGCCCAAGAGGACACCACGATTGATGCGGCCTCTTCAGTCGACCACGACCTGATGCCCAACGGCACCAAAACGATAAGGCGATGAGATAGAGACACACATCTCAAATCACGAGGGGCTTGTTTCCCACCTGCCACAAAACAAAACGATCAGCAACAGCCCTCGAACGACGCCGGTCCGTCTTAACCGTGATCCCACCCAGCGAAAACCAAAGCAAGGGATCCAACCCTCAGTTTGAATGTGCGACACCAGAACATCTCACCAGCGAAAAAGATCATCGCCTACGATGATCGGCCAACCATACAATTTATAAAGCCCTCCTCAGAAGATCAGCGCGCTTGTTCAAGAGGCGAATACAAAGAGCTGACACCCTCGTCCCCTCACAGGAGCACTCGCAGCCGCGATCGCAGTAACAATCCCAGCGGATCAAGAAGCATTGGCCAAGTACTAAGAGGCTGCTAGCAAGCAAATACGCAGCTACAAACACAAGGCCAAATTCATCAGAAAGGGGGATTGCCGAAATCGAGGCGCTCCTCACACTGTTCTTATACCCTCAAACGCAACCAAACTTAACCTTTTGACGTAAAAGAGTCCGGCCGGTAGACCCCGAAACACAAATATCGGGTCAGGAGTTTGCTCCAAGAAGAGTGTCAGTAGCTAGGCCTATCCATTGCACGCTCTCCCTACCTCCACAATTATATCTCTCCTTCCTAACGCCAACTTCACGCCATCCATCCACCCAAACTTCGGTGTACCTATAGACTACGTGGTCTTACCTCTGCTTTCATCACGCTTCTTTCTCAATCTCCCATCATCCATCCTCACCATTTACCCGAACCTCAGACCGCAGGAATCTACTCAGTCCTTTAACTTCTTCACTATTTCCGTTCTTAGCCGAGCAACGTCGTTATTGATTCTATCTCTCAGTCACTCCAGCGTGTTCCTCAAACATTTAACTTTTTTATATACGTCTCTGCCACCTCTCCCCCTCCTCTCCCCCATGTCTCAGCTCCGTAGAGCGCAGTTGGGCGACGGTCCCTCGTACAACCCTTCTTTGCTACAATACTCAACGTCCTAAAGGCTCAGCTCATAACAGTCTTCAGTGCCTCAGCACTTTACACATTTACTTCACTCGTAATTTCACCTCAGCTTCCACCAGTTCACTCTTCTCCACAAGAGAGCCTGGGTTTTTTGAACACTTGAGTTTTTCAGCAATTCTCCATTTAGGAGGAAACTAATTCGGCTCGAATAATGACATGATTAACATTCCTTGAACATCTCATTGTTCTACTTTACCCTCGGTAGCTCGCAGCTACCTCTTTTCACACACTCTACCTAGCCTGAACAACTTTTCTTTTGAATCTGCCACCTGTGACGTATCATCTGCAAACAGTAACTGACTCGACTGCCAACTTCATCTATTTGCTCCAAACCGCTCTAAACCTCGTCCCATCACACCCGCGTTCGCCTTCCTAACCACTCTATCCATGTTCAGATTGAACCGCAAGAGAGAGATAACGCAATCTTGCCTCCGTCCCCCTTTCACTGAGAACCAAGCTCTCCCCTCACTCTGACACATGCTCTGCTGCCAACATAGAAACCCTGATCCAATTTCAACATAATGGCTTAGATGATCTATGGTTGCCGTCAGGCACCTATCAACATGTCGCGCCGAAGACATCAAAGCAACATTCGCGATGCCAACGCTAACAATTTATTATGTCGGAACAAGATACACGGAAAAAACTATACACCGTATACACAGAAGTTCAGTTTCTTTTTGAAATACGCATGAACAAAATTTAAAGTATACATGCAGAAATCATTTATGAGCAATTTTGAATTTCAAATGTTCTTGTACAATCTTAATAGAAACTGAATCAATTGTGGAAAAAAAATCCGTTCTTCTCTGTGGTATGAATTGCGCGACTTCTCTTTACTTAACGCGTACAGTTAGAAGAGAGGACACTGAAGCCCTTAATTCTTTGGGATATCAGAAAACAAAAAAACAAGTCAATATGCGTTTTGTCAGCAAACACTAAATGAAGCCTTGGTATTAAAGACAATATTTTTATTGAAACGCCCCACCAACCCATCGAGGCACGGGAGTTCTTTGTTGGAATCCTAATAGGTAAGTTTTGTCAG
>SDVV010027259.1:0-12134 GCA_016164225.1 Gammarus roeselii | reverse complement strand
CGAATAAGAGTAGTTCTCTCCTCTTCCAGCGTGCTGGACGAATAGGAGTAGTTCTCTTCTCTTCCAGCGTGCTAGACGAATAAGAGTAGTTCTCTTCTCTTCCAGCGTGCTGGACGAATAAGAGTAGTTTTCTCCTCTTCCAGCGTGCTAGGCGAATAAGAGTAGTTCTCTCCTCTTCCAGCGTGCTGGACGAATAGGAGTAGTTCTCTTCTCTTCCAGCGTGCTAGACGAATAAGAGTAGTTCTCTTCTCTTCCAGCGTGCTAGGCGAATAAGAGTAGTTCTCTCCTCTTCCAGCGTGCTAGACGAATAAGAGTAGTTCCCTCCTCTTCCAGCGTGCTAGACGAATAAGAGTAGTTCTCTTCTCTTCCAGCGTGCTAGGCGAATAAGAGTAGTTCTCTCCTCTTCCAGCGTGCTAGGCGAATAAGAGTAGTTCTCTTCTCTTCCAGCGTGCTAGGCGAATAAGAGTAGTTCTCTCCTCTTCCAGCGTGCTAGACGAAGAAGAGTAGTTTTTTTCTCTTCCAGCGTGCTAGGCGAATAAGAGTAGTTTTTTTCTCTTCCAGCGTGCTAGGCGAATAAGAGTATTTTTTTTTTCTCTACCAGCGTACTGGACGAATAAGACTAGTTCCAAAATCAACTCACGCCTTTGTAATCAAGTCAAGCTCTTCCTATTATCATATCCCTTCACATCACCGATTGTTGTTTCATTCAACCCAAGCACATCCGATCAATCATTCAATTCCATTCAACAAGTCTTCTTCAATTCAACTGATGTTTTCCGTAAGAAGTCTTCTTTTTCTAACTTGTCTATCAATCCTCGTGAGCACAATTCTCTTTACCAGCTAAAGATTCCTAGATGGAGTACCTTACTCGAATAAATGAGGCACATCTGGAAGTGTAGGCGGGGTAGCAAGACCTAGTCGCTACCACGGGCAACTGCCCGTTGGTGCCTGTGTAGCACTCGCCCCTTTAATACAGCACTTGCAGGGATGGCCCGTTATCGTGACCAGCGCCACGGTCGTGAGTACAGCACTTGCCGGGATGGGCCCGTCATCGTGACCAGCGCCACGGTCGTGAGTACAGCACTTGCCGGGATGGGCACGTCATCGTGACCAGTGCCACGGTCGTGAGTCATGGCACTGTGGTTTGGAAGAAGTGACCTTTCCTTGTTTAATTCCAACGATCATTCTTACGATAATTCCAATGATCATTCCAGCGAGCATTCCAGCTAGCATTTAAGCTAGCATTCCAGCAATCATTCTAACGAGTATTCCAACGACCATCATTCCTACGATCATTCCAACGATTATTCCGACGATAATTCCAATGATCATTCTAGCGATCATTCCAGCGATCATTCCAACGATCAGTCCGACGATCATTCCAACGACAATTCCAAAGCTCATTCTATCGATCTTTGCAGTGATCATTCCAACGATCATTCCAACGATCATTCCAGCGATCATTCCAACGATAAGCCCAATGATCATACTAGCGATCAATCCAGCGATCATTCCAACAATCATTCCAGTGATCATTCCAACGATCATTCCAACGATAATTCTAGCGATCATTCCAACGATCAGTCCAATGATCATTCCGACGACCATCATTCCTACGATCATTCCAACGATCATTCCAGCGATCATTCCAATGATCATTCCAGCGATCTTTCCAATGATCATTCATTATTCGGTAATGTGAATTAAAATTCCCGTCGCTTGCGAATGCCAAAGCTCACCTATTATCACATTGCCCAGGGCGACGGTTTTGCACCACTGATGCATATGACTATTCAACCTTCAGGCATTTGCGTCACGGTAAGCAATGAAATACACCCACGTGTGTGTTTCATTGATATGTCGACTGGCGAAGGCTGTAAGTTTTCTTGTCAATTGTCGTGACATTGGTGTTGTCGTGCTGCGTGTCGTGCAGCACCGTACGGTCATGCTCGCCGTGCCGGCCGGCTCCGGCATGCTCTCACCACGACTTAGTTCTGCCAATGGTCGATGGCAGAACACGTGACACAGGCAGATGATGGGGAGGGGGATAGCTTGCTCTTCTGCTCTTCCTTGCGTCTGAAAAGACGACAGAGCTCGAAGAGAAGGGGTGAGGGGGGCGAGAGAGCTCTCTGGGTATGCGTGAGAGTGAGGAAAACGAGAGAGGATTCGTGTTGAGTGTTCAGATTCCTAGAAGAAGAGAAGGAGGAGGAGGAACATACCTAACAGATTCCTCTCATATTGCGCGAACGGAGCGTTTTACGATGCAAGGCGTTGGCGGGGGTTCTATTTTAAAGAAGCACTAAAGGGGCACCTTGTTATGTCATGACGACGTCACATGACCTTGCCATTCACCGTGGCTACTCGCTTTTGCGTCACCGTAACCACTCGCCTATACGTCACCGTGACCACTCGCCTTCACGTCACCGTGATCAATCGCCTTCACGTCACCGTGACCACTCGCCTTCACGTCGCCGTGACCACTCGCATCCACGTCACCGTGACCTCTTGCCTTCGCGTCACCGTGACCACTCGCCTTCACGTCACCGTGACCACTCGCCTTCACGTCACCGTGACCATTCGCCTTCACGTCACCGTGACCACTCGCCTTCCCGTCACCGTGACCACTCGCCTTCACGGCACCGTGACCACTCGCCTTCACGGCGCCATGACCACTCGCCTTCAGGTCACTGTGACCACTCGCCTTCACGTCACCGTGACCACTCGCCTTCCCGTCACCGTGACCACTAGCCTTCACGGCACTGTGACCACTCGCCTTCACGGCGCCATGACCACTCGCCTTCACGGCACTGTGACCACTCGCCTTCACGTCACCGTGACCACTCGCCTTCCCGTCACCGTGACCACTCGCCTTCACGTCACCGTGACCACTCGCCTTCCCGTCACCGTGACCACTCGCCTTCCCGTCACCGTGACCACTCGCCTTCCCGTCACCGTGACCACTCGCCTTCACGGCACCGTGACCACTCGCCTTCACGGCGCCATGACCACTCGCCTTCGCGGGGCTCACAGATGACACACTGCCAGATCATGGCTGATCGAGAAGTGTATTTTCGCTTTAACAGGCCAAGGAGACGATCCAAAACGAAGGGTTCATTGTGAATTGCTCAACGGCTACTCTCGAAGGTTCTTAAGTCTCTTTGCTAGTGGATTTGATGTGGTGTGGAAAGACTGACTCTTCTCTTTCCATCAATAACTGTGTCAATAAATTAAGTGGATTTTGCGGACCATCGGACGTTGGAAGAAAATTCAAGTGGATCAGTCAACCGGCGAAACCAATTTTGTTGTAACCAATTATGTTGTAACGACAAACCAATGTGTTGTAACGACAAACCAATGTGTTGTAACGACAAACCATGGTGTTGTAACGACAAACCAATGTGTTGTAACGACAGTTTTATTCTGCTCCAGCGCACGTGTTTGTAAAGAATACCCAGCCTCCTTAGGCCCGTGCTTCCTCTTCCTTGATGACTCACGGGTGCATTACTGGCAAACTGCAGTGAGTAAGCTCTAACACTCATATTCACTTGCAACTATCACAGAACCAGCCTGCTGCGAATAATCCTCACTCTTTGGACGCTTGATCTCAGACAGTCTCTCTACTCTGCTATCAACGATTGAACACCTCTTTATGGTGTAAGTATTCATTCGCATTCATGATTGTTTGTATCGTGCATACTGACATGTGTATACTTACTTACTTCATACTTGGAGTTCATTCGCTGTTCACAGCAGGTCACAGCGTAGATGCCACCTCACCCACATTTATTGGGACTGTTTCCACTAGAGCTGCGGCACCAGCTTTTGCATGTTACGGCCTCTCCGATCCCGGCTTGGCGTCACGGTTGGATAGGGAGCTGTCCCCCCAGTGGGTGGATCTGGAACACAGCTGAGGCACTTGTCCAATCTGCTTTTGAAGCAGATGTTTGCTGTGGCTGGTGATTGCGGCACCCGTTTGATCTCAGGTATTTCCATTGGCATTCGATTGAATAACCAAGGATTGAATAACCGAGGTGAGGAGGAGTAAACAAATACATTTGTGAGGTAAGTGCATGACTGAACACATTTTTAATTGACCCCTAAAAATATTAAGAACCCATGTAAAATGTACTTCATTTATACACAATCGAAAAAGGAGATGAATGAACATAGATTACAATAAATAACAATAAAGCCTCATTGTATCGCAGAATTTGAATTTAATAGCCATTCGGAGTCAATTAATTTGCTTACTTTTTTTTCACTTTGTATTATTATTTAATAATGACATTATTCACACTCTAAGTCTGAATATATCAGAGAAGTCTTAAGGCACATGTCTGCCCACCTTTTCTGCATTCCCGCCCTGAAGGCCCAATGCGGGGAGAGTCGCCTTGTAGACTGTCATCTGGCCTCAAGGGATGTGTTATATTGTCCATGGTTGAACAATGAAGTGAATATCTCATTGCTACTCTGCTGTAACGGGTTATTACCTCTCAACACTAAGCACAATAGCCGTCAATTACCCTCGGTGTTAACTAACGTCTCATCTATTTTAATGTCTCAATCATTTTAAAGTGTGCTCTGTCTGTCGATGAATAATGTGTAGCCGCTCACTCATAATAATGTGTAGCCGTCACTCATAATAATGTGTAGCCGCTCACTCATAATAATGTGTAGCCGCTCACTCATAATAATGTGTAGCCGCTCTCTCATAATAATGTGTAGCCGCTCACTCATAATAATGAATGTGTAGCCGCTCACTCATAATAATGTGTAGCCGCTCACTCATAATAATGTGCAGCCGCTCACTTATAATAATGTGTAGCTTCTCACTCATAATAATGTGTAGCCGCTCACTCATAATAATGTGCAGCCGCTCACTTATAATAATGTGTAGCTTCTCACTCATAATAATGTGTAGCCGCTCACTCTTCGAAAGTAAACTCGATGCAAATCCAATTAAATTAATTAATTCTACTAATCACCGCACCATTTTTATGTCACAATCGCTGTCATAAAAGGTAACATAGAACGTTCTCTATTCTTCTCTAGCAGAAATACGTCCATGTGAGTTTTGTACTCCCCCACTGAATTATACTGTTTAACATCCATATATGTATGTAGGCATGAACGCGTATGTATGTGTATTTATATGTGTGCATGCATGTGTACATGTATATGTATATACATATATGTATGTATAGACATACAGCCGTTTCCCCCTAGTTAGGGGGGTGACTAAGCTAGGCAGACACAGAGGGGGGAGGCGCCAAATCTCCCCGCCACAAGACCGCCGTGTCCCTGCCGAGGTATTTACATTACATATATGTATGTGCATGTATATGTATACACGTATGAATATGAATATATGTATGTGCATGTATATGTATACACGTATGAATATGTATGTTATGATGGTATTTATTGTGAATTCCATTCGGTTCCATGAAGGAGTGCCAGCCGCCCACAAGCTGTGATGTATTCATTCATGTTGGGTTTATCAATCCTCTGCTCATGTGTTTCTCACTTAAGAATATTACTTTATAAGATTATCAATAACATATGTTGGGAATCGTGTTTTGCAACATGAAGTAGTTACAAACCGGCCGCTGTCGAGATGTGCCGTCACAAATCCATTTTTATTTCTCGTTTCGCTAATTCATATACCGCATTTTAAAACTAAGTTTGATGTGTTAGACCTAAGTATTGAAAATCCATTGCTAGACGATGGAAATATATTATTTATTATTAATAATAATAATAACACTGCGAGGGGAGTCGCCTTATAGGCAGAGAGCAAGGGTAGTCGCCTTATAGGCAGAGAGCAAGGGGAGTCGTCTTTTAGGCAGAGAGCAAGGGGAGTCGTCTTATATGCACAGTGCAAAGAGAGTCGCCTTGTAGACACAGTGCGTGGGGAGTCGCCTTATAGGCATAGTGGAAAGGGAGTCGCCTCGTAGACATAGTGCGAGGGGAGTCGCCTTAAAGGCATAGTGCAAGGTAGTCGTCTTATGGGCACAGGGCGAGGGGAGTCGCCTGAAGATACAGTGCCAAAGGAGACGCTTTATAGGCATAGTGCCAAGGGAGTCACCTCATTGACACAGTACGAGGGAAGTCGCCTTGTTAACACTGCGACGGGAATCATCTTACAGACATAGTGCAAGAGAGTCGTCTAATAGGCACAGTGCGAGGGGAGTTGCCTTATAGACACAGGAGGGAGTCGCCTTTCGCCCTATAGGCACAGTGCGAGAGAGTCATCTTGTAGGCACAGTGCGAGGAGAGTCACCTTATAGGCACAGTGCAATGGGAGTCGCCTCATAGACACAGTGCACGGGGAATCGCCTTTTGGGCACAGCGCGAGGGGAGTCATCTTATAGGCACAGTGCGAAAGGAGTCGTCTTTAGTTTACCTAGCATATTTCATTTAACTACTTGAGATAAATTGTGTTCAGAATTTTTATCTTTAACTTGTACGATCAATTTACTTCTTGTTGTTCAGTGAAGTTATTTTCCAGTTTGAACTATCAATACTTAATAGTACTGGAAAAACGTTAAAGATAGAGAATGATCGTCCCTGCAGTATTCTGTGAGCATGGAGGCCTGGGCGGCTGAACGAATTATGTTATCAATCATATCAATTGAAAGTTACGGGGAATTTCCAGTTACATTAGGAACCTTTCATCAAGACAATTTTATGAAGCACTCATTCTGTCAATGGCATTATTTACGGTAAATGGTTGCCTTATCGATTCCCTCACGCAAAGCTGAGTTATCTTATGCGTTTTCAATAAATCGGATATATTTAGTAACCTCCCTTGGGTTACTTTCACAGCTTGTCATTGCAGTATGGTAATCCTCTAAGGTGAGTAATACATCAATAAAGTCCATTCATTTCTGGTTTGGTATCTGAATTCAAATCATTTTATTCCAACACTCCCAAACAAAGTCTCTTTAGTCTGTACAGCGTGTCCCAAGGATACCTTTCATATGTGCCGCGTCGTGGACCCTATCCACAATGATTTATAACTCATTGTAGGAAATCTTGCTCTTTTTTAGTCGTCAGTCCCTCTCATATTCTTGAGGTTCGAGGCAGTGATCAGCGATGGGCAAACAGAGTGTCTAGATACATTCTCAAAGTGATGTGTCCAAAACATCAATGCAAGAAACCGGACAAAGTATTGGATAAATGTAACTAGATACTATGCGTCATGGTCAACATCGTCATTAATATGGAGTGTTGCTTCCTGCCGTCCCTCCTCCCCTACCCTCTAAAGCTTGAGTGCGATGACACCCCCAGAGTATTGGCAGTCCTAAAGCAATTTGCGATCAGAAGTGTGTGAAGACGTAGGTACACCGATCGCCGGCCGCTGTAAGCAGTATCCTCGCCTTCGTTACTTTTCGCCCACATAAGCTGACACCAAGTTCCGTGAAGGACAGGCGTGAAGGACAGGGACGGAAGGAGCCAAACTTTCTCAATTGATTCCCTCGGGAATCATTCCAGAGTCACCGGGAACTCTTATTCTAGCGCAAGCTTGACAACTTTCATTCCGGACAGGAACCAAACACGCTCTTACTCCGAAATTTCCCAAAGACGTCGCCGCGTTCCTGCTTGCTAGGAACAGGGCCCTTATCGTTTCATGTTATATTGAACATCGTAACATAGGCTGTTTCAGTTTGATTATACACATTCACAGGCTGCATCGACCGGTAGGTCTGTTAAGAACTTCGTATAAAGGTTGTTATAATACGTTAAAGGTGAAGCAAGGTTGTAAGGAAGACAAAAATGTTTTTTGTCATATTATCTTAAATAAGGTAACAATAACAAGTGAACAGGGAACTTCACAAAGCAATGAATAAGGATTGTGATACTATAATAAGAAAAGCTACAAGTCAAGGTGCATGATTGATATTGTGTAGTTGTTATGATATCTGAATAAGTTAACAATTGCACGAACGTGCCGGTTAATAATTGTAAGCGATTAAAATAGACGAAAGAGACGGTGCGTTGTTAATGAGAAGTTTACCCTACAGTGCCAAACTCTACACTGTCGGTCTACCAAGAGGTGCCCTGCTTCCCCAACTGCTGTCACGACTCACAATCTTACAAATGGGGAGGCGCCTTGCGCTACTGCGTGAGAAGGGAATCCTCCGATCAGGGAGCAGCCATACCGTTCGCCCACCTCAGAGGGGGCGTATCCCCACGGTTCCACATCTCTTATTGGCACACAATAAAATCCTAGTCTCCTCCTTCATTTTGGCAATACATAAAGGGCTATGAAGTCGATAGAGACCAAATACATAGCCAGCTGCTGCTACCCCTATATCGATCATCAGAACAGCTGAATCTCCTTTCTACCGACAGGCACAAATGACCTCCCATTATACAACGGGCCTTCGACGAAATACACAAGTGACCAAATCCGAGGGCACACATATTTTTGCTGAATGAAGCAAAAATCGGGGGAGGCTAGCCCTAATCCAGCCGCTCGCATCGTGAGAAACTCACACTATATAAGTGTGTAAATGGAGTGTTATAATACCTCTCCTTCTTATAGTGACATCGTCCTCGATGTCAGTCCCTTTTGTTTTTTGTTTTTGTTGACCGCGGGGTTATCGACGTCCTCGAACGTCCTTTTCGTTCATCGCGGTGTTCTAGACGTCCTCGAGGTCACTCTTTTTCTACACCACGCAGTCTTGTGCTCATGCCTGGGGTTAGTCCATCGAGATTCTGTCGTTGTCGACCTGCACAGATTTCGCGGTGTGCCTGGAAACCGAAATTGGGTTAAAACACAATTTTTGAGGCATGATTGCTTGATTGGGCGGCTAGTTGTCTTCGTTGGTTTATTGATTATTATTACACATACAACTTTATTGCCATAAACACTATTTGAATTAATGTAAACGTAACTTCCATATAAAAATTCTGCGCCGGTTCTGATTTCATGCAACAGATTATAAATTATAATATTACAATCAATGATCAACCGCCAACGTCTTATTTGAGGTAAGAATCCGGAATGCCTGGCACGAAATACATGGGATGGGGCTATCACGAAATACATAGGGTTGGGAAAACCGCCAACACATGGGGCTAAAAAAAAGCCTCAGAACATAGATTTGGAAAATCGAAATGCGCTAACATATCGTAAAGATGGGTGTCAAACATTGTATGAATAATGGAGTGGTAAATAGACGACAAAAGTTATTCATAAAATATATAAACATAGTGCTGACTATATACACTTTATTACCGCTAGGAAATGATTAAATGATTGACAATCCGGATAATTCGATACTGGAGTACATAAATCGAATTAGTATACTTCTGTTATAGAAGAGAAAGCACAATATTAGCTTATGTGACAATGATGGTATCTTTAAAAATGGTACGGTAAATGGTAGAAATGATTTAAAAAATTATATTCTCGCCGAGTTGGCCTCTGTCAAAACTGGTAGCGACTTATCGTCCCACGGAAGTTCCATTTGAATTCGATGATGATCGGTGCTTATATAATTTCTACCTAAACTGCATTTCAAGTTTGATCGAGGGGCCATCATCCCACTTAAGCCATCGATGAATTGTGTTTAGTTGACATATGAGCGTTTGTTGGAGTTTTGTGATGCGGTGTGTTTTGCTTGCTCAAGTAAATTGGGGTTAGCCGCGTTTTAATTTCATAATGCCTAGTTCACCTCTAACGTGACTTCCTCGACATTAAGATATTCTGGCCTTTTTCATGTATTAGTATGCGGACTCCGTGAATGACTCAAGCACACCTGGATTAGTTATACGTCTGCACGTACGTCAGATCGAACTCACCAGTAAGGGCTTCTTGCTTGTTATTCCTAGGAACAACACAACGGTTCACCCTTCATTTCATTGCGCGTCTGATCTGAGTCAGGAATTATCGTTTAGGAACGACTGGCGCGTGGCCTCCCTTGATTTACTGAGTCATTGCATGTATTTTGTATTTATGAATGTTTTGTGAGTTAAATTGTTGAGTCAGGAATTATCGTTTAGGAACGACTGTAGCGTGGCCTCTCTTGATTCACCAAGTCATTGCATGTATTTTGTATTTATGAATGTTTTATGAGTTAAGTTGTTCATTCATGCCTCCACTCTCCTTGGTCATTCGTTTCACACGCCTGTATTGCATCAGTCAAGCCTGCGCAACACTCGTATTCACGTCCAACCCATCACATGATCATTTCATTGCATTCATCCATCCTATTATGTTTCACTTAAAAACGCTATCAAACATCTACTCATTTGACGAAACGCGAACTCGACTCGCAATGAATTAAATTATCGTAAGTGACATAGATTAGTGCGCGTTCCCATCTATCATTAGGACTGATAATTTCATAAATGTCTGATCACTTGACGAAGATAGAAGTGTCATGACTCAAAAAGAAATCCGAACAGTTAATGACTATAAGAACATTTTATCATTAAACGTCACCAAGCATTTCATACCTACTAACGCAATTTTCCAACGTAAAACAGGACATTGTATGAACTTTGCCACAAAACAGGTCCTGATATGATTTATGGGTTAGTGACCATATACGTACCAGTCTGCTTGAAAGTTATGATCAATACAGAGAGTTGCATATATTTCATAATTGCTTTGGTTAGACATATTCCTGGAAGCATACATGTAAAAATTCGCTGGATAATTGTCTTGGTACCTAGTATTACCAAAGCGGCCTGCTGCGCTCGTTATGATTCACACTTCACTGCTTGAAGATATAAGATTACATACAGTTTTTATGCCCTTTTTTTTGTCAAAAACTTTTTAAGAAACCTGCAGCGTTGTCGATCAGTCTCGGCAGAGAGGGGGTCTGCTTCAGCCAGCCTGGCATCCCAGGACGACAGAACGACAGTCAGTAGTGACGTGACACTCGATCTACGCCGACGTCTTTCTGACACAGAATGACAGAAGGCTGTCCACTCTCCATCCTCGGTTCTGCCTGACGTGCGGCCAGGTGTCGGGCAGGCAAGGGGTTTTACGTGGCACTCGGTCCACGCCGCCTTGTAGTTTTCCCCTCATCTCTCGCCAGGCTGAATCGCTCCCTATTGTATGTATGTTTGTTTTATTTTAATTTGTAGCGTGTGACAAGAGAGGTGCATAGGCTGGTTGAACATATCAACAAAGGAGGGGATAAGGGAACTTGAAGCGTTTTGTTATAAGAAGATAATTTTAATTTATTTTAAAGTGATTAAGTGTGATTAATTTGATTTTAATTTATTTGCTTCAAAATTCCACGTCCGCTGCCACCAGTGTTAAGAACTTTGTATAAAGGTTGCTATAATACGTTAAAGGTGAAGCAAGGTTGTAAGGAAGACAAAAATGTTTTTGTCATATTATTTTAAATGAGGTAACAATAAAAAGTGAACAGGGAACTTCACACAGCGATGAATAAGGATTGTGATACTATAATACGAGCAGCTACATGTCAAGGCGCATGATTGATATTCTGTAGTTGTTATGATATCTGAGTAAGTTAACAATTGCACGAACGCGCAGGTTAATAATTGTAAGCGATTAAAATAGACGAAAGAGACGGTGCGTTGTGAATGAGAAGTTTACCCTACAGTGCCAAACTCTACACTGTCGGTCTACCAAGAGGTGCCTTGCTTCCCCAACTGCTGTCACGACTCACAATCTTACAAATCGGGAGGCGCCTTGCGCTACTGCGTGAGAAGGGAATCCTTCAATCAAGGAGCAGCCCTTCCGCTTGTCCACCTCTTAGGGGGCGTATCCCCACGTTTCAATATCTCTTATTGGCACACAATAAAATCCTAGACTCCTCCTTCATTTTGGTAATACATACAGGGCTATGAAGTCGATAGAAACCAAATACATAGCCAGCTGCTGCTACCCCTATATCGATCATCAGAACAGCTGAATCTCCTTTCTACCGACAGGCACAAATGACCTCATATTAAACAACGGGCCTTGGACGAAATACACGAGTGACCAAATCCGAGGGCACACATCTTTTTGCTGAAGGAAGCAAAAATCGGGGGAGGCTAGCCCTAATCCAGCCGCTCGCATCGTGAGAAACTTACACTATATAAGCGTATAAATGGAGTGTTATAACAGGTCTATTCATGAGATAGTGCAGGAATACTGT
>SDVV010027258.1:0-12134 GCA_016164225.1 Gammarus roeselii | reverse complement strand
CGCTCCGAGCATGTAATACCGCTCCGAGCATGTAATACCGCTCCGAGCATGTAATACCGCTCCGAGCATGTAATACCGTGCAGAGCATGTAATACCGCTCCGAGCATGTAATACCGTGCAGAGCATGTAATACCGTGCAGAGCATGTAATACCGCTCCGAGCATGTAATACCGTGCAGAGCATGTAATACCGTGCAGAGCATGTAATACCGTGCAGAGCATGTAATACCGTGCAGAGCATGTAATACCGTGCAGAGCATGTAATACCGTGCTGCGCATGCAATACCGTATTGTGCATGTACACTGAACAGAGCGTGGAATACAGTTGTGTGCATGTATTACTGTCCAGAGCATCTAATGTACCGTCCAGAGCGTGGAATACAGTTGTGTGCATGTATTACCGTCCAGAGCATCTAATGTACCGTCCAGAGCGTGGAATCTTATACAGCCATCTCCCGTACTGGCTTTACCGCCACCGCATCTGCACTTACCGCCGCCACTTATCGCCGTCATTATCGTCGTAATTAAAATACTCTTTGGAGGCTGGTGTCGATGAATCAACCTACCCACGATAATTTGATAGGTCCCCCGAAGCAATGGCTGGCAATCAGCTAGAACGATGTACAGTATTCAACAAACTCGACTTTCCCCGCGATAAATTTAACTGCAAAGCTTCCTTATTTACTTTTCCGATGATGTCAAATATCTTGAAATAAACATTGAAGATTTTTTGTAATGTTCAATCATAAAGGAATTTTCTTTCGCTACTGTATATTGATAGAGCATCAGGCCTTCTCTGAGCAGATAAAGTCAACCGACGCCCAGCAACGCGCGGCTCTTACAACGACAACCAGTTCTTAGGTGAGTGAAACTGGACTCGTCCCAGGCCTCTGGAGGAATTGTGGAGTTACGGAGTTACGTTTCATTACGTGCATGTCTGCTGCATCATTATAATATGGCTCGTTGGTAGTGGGTCGATGCATGACGTTATGTCACAGCACGGTGACCGCCCACAGCACGGTGACCGCCCACAGCACGGTGGCCGCCCACAGCACGGTGACCGTCACAGCACGGTGGCCGCCCGCAGCACGGTGACCGTCCACAGCACAGTGGCCGCCCACAGCATGATGACCGCCCACAGCACGGTGACCGCCCACAGCACAATGGCCACCCATAGCACGGTGACCGGTCACAGCACGGTGGCCGCCCACAGCATGATGACCCCCTACAGCACGATGACCGCCCACAGCACAGTGGCCGCCCACAGCACGGTGACCGCCCACAGCACGGTGACCGCCCACAGCACGGTGACCGCCCTCAGCACGGTGACCGCCCAAAGCACGGTGACCGTCCACAGCACGGTGACCGTCCACAGCACGATGACCGCTTACAGCACGATGACCGCCCACAGCACGGTGACCGCCCATAGCATGGTGACAGCCCACAGCACGGTGACCGCCCACAGCACGGTGACCGCTTAACATCCGCTACGGGCGGACAGGGAACCCACCAAACGATCGTATGAAGGTGATTGAACCAAATGTCTTATTGGACAACAGCGACCATCCCACAGGATAGGGAAACTTGCTCCATGAACATCAAATAGAGTTCATTTATTTGAAAGATTGCTGAACATCAATTACGAGTTTCAGACATCATAAGAAATATAGTGTTCAGGGCACGCGAAAAAGTAACCAATGCCCCGGCGGTCGATCGCTGCCCAACTCTTAGGGTATACCCACTGCCTTTAAACAGCCCTCATTTAAAAGGGCAGGTTCACCCGGAAATGTCGCCAAATCCCCGCATAAAGAGCCTCCCCTTGGCCGGGGAAAGGGACTGTATCATCTCAACAGCGAGGAGGGTAGGAAAAAAGAGAGAGAAAATTAGTTATCAATTTAATTCATCCAGAAAATTTGATTTATCATTCCTAGGTCTACATTCAATCATTGCAATAACAACTTGAGAAATAAATTTAACAGCGATGATAAGATTTCAATACCGTAGGACAAATCCGTTTTAACTTTACCAGATTGTTGCAATGGGACTGCTTATTGCGTTACTATGAACAGCTATATAATTTGGTAAGAATATACTATTATTAACCTTTGAGTTGCAACTTGTCTAAGTATGAACGAACTAATTTGAAGATGTGTTGTTGAGAGTCGTTCACTATCGTCCTGGCTCATTGTACTTGTTATCCCGGGAGAGGATTGACCGAAGGGACCCAGTTCGGTCGCGGAGGAGTCTTGGTGGTCTTGCTCTGATTTCCTACCGTGACGTCCTGAGTAAGAGTCTGCAACGGCAGCACCCATCCACCCCTAAGCCCATGTCAGGGCTGCCGGTGCTGGATGTGAGCTCAGAACTCTCTTCCACCCCTAAACCCAAACCCGGGGTACCTACTTCCCGCCAGGCCAAGAGGTCTTCGGCTGCCCGGAAACTGAAAACTGGGACTAAGCCGATAACTCGGACCAAGACATTCACGGACCGAAACCGCACCCAACCTCGACTGGGCGGCGTAAATTCGAATGATTTCAGCAGGTCCAGAACCAGTTCACCTTCGTGAACCGACCCTCGTTTGTGATGCCAACGCGGAATACTTTTGAGAGGTTCACGAACCTGGGCGGCAGAATTGAGACACTTATTCTAGGTGACTCTATCGTCCGACACAAGGCGGTTGAATTTGCTCAAAGGTGTACGGCAAAGAGACGGGTTATTTGCAAACCCGGTGCCACGATTAAAAAGATGTGAGCTGCTCTTGCCGAGGTTGTAGTTTCCAGCCGGGAGACACTCATCATCTGCCATGTAGGCACCAATGATCTTAAAAGGACAAGGTCTGAAGAACTGCTAGCCAAGTATAGGCAGCTGATTTCTAACCTCAAGGCTAAAACAAATCGAGTGGCTATATCATCCATCTCACCGCAAATGAATGATGATGACGAACTGTATGGTAAGTTAACCTATACAAATAGAGTCCTCGAGACCATTTTCAAGTCCAATGGAGTATCCTTCATCAACTTCTTTGATAACTTGCGGGAGAGTCCCGATCTGTTCCTAAGAGACGGCCTACACCTGATTGATGTAGAAAATGCCCGACTTGGCCGACTGCTCCATCTAAGCGCTAAGAAATACTATGCCTTAAAAATAGGGGTCCAGCGTGCTTTAAACGGTCCAGTTTTGGCCGCAGGGAACCCTACCTAGAGGGTCCCGTGCCCGTACCAGATTCCCGGACGGGAGCGATGATCGTCGATCAGTCGCTCCAAGAGGAAGAAGCTGCGGATACGGTATCTGCGTTACTGGGCTCACAAGAAGGCAATTCTAGGGATGGTCAAGATCCTGGTTCACAGCCGCCAGGTCGATACCCCCCAATGATGAAGATGTCGAAGACCGAGACACACACCGTCTGAAGGTCTTCTTCTGTAACGCGCAGTCATTTGCTCCTGAGTTTGACGAACTGAGAAGACTGGTGACCCTCTACTCGTTTGATGTCATTGGCATAAACGAAACATGTCTCGATCTACAGAGTAGAAACCTGGCAGCAGAGTTAATGCTACCAGGCTACAAGATGTTCAGCGTGGATAAACCCACCCCTATCAAACAAGGGGACGGATCCGTGCTGTACATAGAGGAGAAACTGCATCCATTTCTTAGAGCAACGCTGGCCACAGTTTCTTGCGAAATACTCAACCCAGAAATCAAAGTGGCCTATGCGATATTGAAGCTGGCATTGGTGTACCTCAACAGCCACACCCTTGCAGAACAAGATGCCCAGCTCTATGAGAAGCTGGATGAAAAAGTCTCAAATAACCAGGAGACTATCATTTTCGGCGACTTCAATCTCCCTTATATTGACTGGGTGAGCCTAACTTCACAGGCCCCAGGCAATAAACTAACGGAGTTTATCGCCGAAAACGGCATGACCCAGTATGTTCGTGAACCAACCCGGGGGAACAAATTACTGGACCTAGTCATGTCAACTGAGTAGCGCTTGGTTGGCAACATCCTAGTTGGCAAACAACTCGATGACGGTACGATGGACGCTTGCTGCCGTCTCCTCAATGAGAGAGTTCGCGAGGTAAGCGACTGATGTATACCTTTGAGGACAATTGATCCCGCTCAAAGGATCAGGCCCCCTTGGTGGAACGTCGAAGTTGCAAGAGCCTTGAATCGTCGCGATCAACTAAATGCGCATCGACTGAGGGATAACACCAAAGAGGCGGCAGAACTGCACCGCCTGGCATGTAGGACAGCCACTAGACTAGTCAAATCCTCTAAGCGCACGAAAGAGGAAAACATTGCGGATAACGCCAAAGAGAACCCAAAGGATTTCAATCGCTACGTCAACGAGCGTAGAATTGCTAGGGACTCAATTGGTCCGCTAATGGATGAAGATGGTGTCTTCAGAACGTCATCTGAGGACATGGCCGATGTCCTGAATAGCTTCTTCTGTTCAGTGTTCACAGTTGAGGGCCCCGGCCATGAACCAGATACTGTTTACGCTGGGGAAGTCAGTCTTAACGACATTGCGTTCACAAGAGAAGAAGTTGTCAAACAACTTGAGGAACTGGGCATTTACAAATCGATCGGTCCCGATGGACACCACCCAAGAGTTTTCAAGGAAACTCGAGAACAATTGGCGGATTCCTTAACCCAGATCTTCAACTTATCGATGACGAGTGGCGAGGTCCCCGAAGACTGAAGAGTTGCCAATGTCACGGCAATTTTCAAGAAATGTGACCGACAATCACCCAGCAACTATCGACCGATCAGCTTGACGTCGATCGTGTGCAAAACCATCGAGCGATTGATACGAAATCATCTCGTCGATCATTTGGAAGACAATGGACTCATTCATGACACTCAACACGGCTTCCGCCTTATAGGAGTTGTCTGACGAATCTGCTAGACTTCTTCTATGAAGTGATCAACTTGTAAGACCGCAGTAAGGCAGTGGATGTCATCTACCTAGACCTCCAAGAAGCCTTCGACAAGGTGCCGCACAGGATACTGTTACACAAAGTCTCCGAGCTCGGCATCGGTGGCAACGTATTTCGCTGGCTGCGCGCCTGGCTAACAGGACACAAGCATGAGTCAGCATCGGCAAGGCTTTATCTGAGTGGGCCCTTGTTACCTCTGGGGTGCCCCAGGGCAGTGTCCTGGGTCCTATCCTCTTCCTTATTTATGTAAACGACATAGATGCGGGGCTTCTATCCATGGTATCAGAATTTGCCGACGACACAAAGCTCTGCCATGCAGCATGGAGGGAGAGAGACAGAGTTGAGATTCAACAAGATCTCGAAAAACTCTTCCAATGGTCGGAGGCGTGGCAGATGCCCTACAATGTTGCAAAATGTACAGTTATGCACATGGGGTGTCGCAATGCCAACTTCAACCACACGATGGCAGGTAGCGATCTTGCAACTGCTGACCAGCAGAGAGACTTGGGTGTCTTTATTTCGAAAGATATGAAATGGAACGCGCAGGTCGAAGAAAGTTACAAGATAGCTAACCGTAACCTTGGTTACATCTCCAGTAACTTCTTCCGCGAAACGAAGAACATTGTATTGTCGTTGTACACGTCCCTCGTCCGTCCCCACCTCGAGCATGCAGTCCAACTTTGGTCTCCACACATGAGAGGGACATAGCCATACTGGAATGAATCCAGCATCGTGCAACTAAGCTCATCCAGCAGCTACTTCACCACAGCTACGAGGATATTCTTAGAGACCTTGGCCTCATCACCCTCGAGCAACTAAGGCTGAGGGGCCAGCTCATTGAAACCTACAAATACCTGAAGGGATTCAACATCGTGAGTCTTGTCGGCCTCTTCGACAGGGGCCACAACATTCGTACCCGAAACAACGGGGCAAAACTTGTGGTAAAACGTTTCGCTACGACTATGGCACAATACTTTTTCCCGATCGCAATCTCGCGGGTCTGGAACAACTTACCAGCTACGGTAGTTGGCGCTGAATCCATGGATGCGTTCAAAAACGTGCTTGGCAAGCACTGGGCGACGTGACTCGTTTAACCTGTGAACGACACGATTTACCAGAAGCTGTCAAACCAGGTTGGAGGTGTTACGGCGGTTTTCATCCACTCCTAAACCCACGCCAGGGCCACAGGTACTGGATGTGAGCCCGTAACGCATTCCCATGCATCCAATGTGTTTCCTGCAGTGTTGTCCCAGTGCAATGTCCTCCACTGCAATGTCCTCCTCTGCAATGTCCTACCCTGCAATGTCCTCCTCTGCAATGTCGTTCTCTGCAATTCCGTTCTCTGTAGCGTCGTCCTCTAAAGTATCATCATTTACAGTGTCGTCCTCCGCAGTGTTGTGCTCTAAATTGAAGTCCTCTGCCGTGTTACCCCTGCTTTTGTCATCCTTTGCAGTGCCGTCCAATGTTTTACCGTCCCCGGCAGTATCGTCCCTCGCAGTGTCGTCCTTTACAGTGTCGTCTCCTGCAGCGTCGTCCTCTGAAGTGTTGTCCCCTGCCGCGTTGTCTCCCGAAGTGTGATCCCTTACAGTGTCGTCCTCTACAGTGTCGTCATCTACAGTGTCGTCCTCAAAAGTTTCATCCTCTTTTCGTCCTCTACAGTGTCGTTCCATGTTGTTCCGTCTCCTGCGGTGTCGTCCTTTGTCGTGTCGTCCCCTGCAGCTACGTGCCCTGCTAGATTTTCCCAGGCAGTGTCGTCCTGTGCTCTGTCGTGCCATGCGTGTCGTCCCTTGCAACGTCGTCCCCTGCAGTGTTGTTCCCTGTTGCGTTATCCCCCACAGTGTGGTCCCCTACAGTGTCCTCGAGTCATCGTGAACTTGTTCTTATGCTTTTCCAGTTTGCATCGCCCTTTTCGTCAATTGTAGGATCTCCAGTTTGTAGGACAATGAATGCGTGGGGTGAACACAACCTCGATCAACTCGAAACGTAAAGGACTGATTTATCTTTGTTATTTATTTTCTAAGCCATCTTATTCATTTATAATTTATAATCTGATAATGGTTTAACCAGAATATCTCACAAGTTGTGGTATCATAGAGCCAGACCAGTGCCCTTTTATCACTTTCTTATTCAATTGAAATATGAATTGAAACGTTCATCGCCTCATGAATTTCGTCATAATCTGGTAATATATGTTTATCGTATTGCAGAGGTCATTTCCTAAAGGTAACCCATTATTGCTGCTTGCAAAACGAAGGAAAACAATGCAAATTGAGTACATTTGCGTCCTGAAAGTACAACGCCACTGTTGAGCAAAAATAAATTGCCACTTTAAGGTAATGAGGATTCATTTTCTTGATCATCTGACTAGCACAACTTCATTGATGGCCTCAAACCACAAAACAACAAATTCCGCATGACTGCTATGGTTAATTTGTGGTGAGGTCATCATTCACCGTCATAGTGGTGTTATTTTGTGGACGATGTCATGTTTTCAGCCACACACAAGATAAACGCTAATATTTTGCACTACATATCACCCTAAGTAATTAAAGGTACAGGTTCAGACGCGAGGCCAAATCAACCAGACGGGGATGTCTGACGACCAGACGCACCGCTCACTCCTCTCATGCACTCACACGATACCAAAACCTAACTTATTAGCATCAGGATCCTCCAACACACACTGTGTGTCAGGAGCAAAATTAGATTTGATTAGATTAGAAGGGGGCTTATCTCCACCAGAGCCAGGAGAGAGGTCCAAAATCAGTGGCAGCAGTAGGGCCAGACAGCTTCCACTGATTTATCCCTGCCGAGTCTTAATTGCCGGGCCCTCTCCCACCCAGTCCATCTTCACTCACGCATAACCACTGCTTGCTCACTTGCTACCTCCGCATGTATGTCTCTACTCCCTAGAGCCTGTTTCACATGACCAAGCCACCCAAACGTCGGTCTTCCTTAATTAAGGCCTACGTCATCACATCAGCTTCCTTCACTTTTTCACACGTGAATCTACTCTGTCCTCCAATTCCTCACCGTCCCCGTTCTAATTCGAACAACGTCATTACTGATCCCATCCCTCAGCATCACTCTGGTCATGCCTCTCAAGCATTTCATGTCGAAAACATTCAACATTCTCCTCTCATCTGCTTTTGCCTCCCACGCCTCAACTAAAGAGCATGTTGTGACAACTACCTCTTCATATAAAAACACCTTTCTGCTTCCCTACTCAAGTCGTACAGCGCATTACTCTTCAGTGCACCACACATTAACACTCTTCAGTGTACCACACTTTAACACTCCTCACTGCACCACTCCTTAACACTCTTCTTACTCTTCAGTGCACCACACCTTAACACTCTTCACTTCACCACACCTTAACACTCTTCAGTGCACCACACCTTAACACTCTTCACTTCACCACACCTTAACCCTCTTCTTACTCTTCAGTGCACCACACCTTAACACTCTTCACTGCACCACACCTTAACACTCTTCAGTGCACCACACCTTAACACTCTTCAGTGCACCACACCTTAACACTCTTCACTGCACCACACCTTAACACTCTTCAGTGCACCACACCTTAACACTCTTCAGTGCACCAAACCTTAACACTCTTCAGTGCATCACACCATACACTCTTCAGTGCACCACATCTTAACACTCTTCAGTGCACCATACCTTACACTCTTCAGTGCACCACACCTTAACACTCTTCAGTGCGCCACACCTTACACTCTTCAGTGCACCACACCTTAACACTCTTCTTTCTTTCGACACTTTTGCTATGCTCCACCAGTCCACTGATAAGAAAATAAGTTTAGAAGCATTTCGACAAAAATGGTCTTTACTCCACTCAACACATTTTTTTCATGATAAAATACGCTCTAAAATCAGAAGGGGCTGGAGGAGCGTAATTCAAGTACAGCATCTTGAACACATCCATGCGAGGCTTTCAGTATCTGTGATTTAGCAATCGCAGAAGAAATGTTTAGTGATCTTATTGTTACTCTCTCCAATTCGAATTTATTTATTCAACTGAGGCTTTGGCTATTGACATGTGCATAGTTAACTGAGTAGAACTGAAGCCTCAAGAACTTAGAAAGGACATGTGCTCTGTTTCGAATTAAACTTTTTCAACACGACGATTGGAGTGCAATGTGAACTTCGCTAAATATGAATGAATTCCTCAAGGGTAGCAGGACTGAAGAATGCGATCGATTGCGCACTGGGACGAAAGCAAACAGACTCGGGAAACATGCGGGCCTCATCTTAACACCTTACTTGGAAACTCTCAGTGTACTGTAGTTGGATCATGATGATGTTTTAATTCTTCCTAATTGAATCTTTGTGAAAACTCTCTTAGCAGCATAACCCACTTGCGAAATCTGGGCCAGAGACCATGTGTCACGTTATAATTATGTTTTAAATGGAACAGTGGGCCGCACTATTACTATCATTATCCGGTACACATTTTGAGAAATGTTCTTCAAGGCTCTAATCGGAGTTGCATATGAAGTGGACCCAAGCTTACTGTGTTAGAAAAAACAGACAACATTGATACAATAGTTCGCAAAAAATACTGAAGTTCATCTGTGAATTCCAATTAACACCCCAAATATGTTTACATTTGATACGCATATATATTTACATTTGATAGTTTTGTATATATTTAACCTACAACAAAACAGCCTCGCGTGCAATGACTCGTATAGTATTAGCATGTACCTTATATATTTACGAACAACAAATTTTGTTTTGCCACTGTACATGGTATTCCTACTGTTGGCTACCCCATGCAACGATGCAGGGGAGTAGCATCCATGTGGCGATCACACGTCGGGAGCTGTCGGCTCACCACGGAACCAGACGTCATCATCACGTACCATCTCTGGATTCAACGTCATCATCACGTACCATCGCTGTATTCAACGTCATCATCACGTACCATTGCTGTATTCAACGTTATCATCACGTACCATGGCTGTATTCAACGTCATCATCACGTACCATTGCTGTATTCATAAAGGTTGTGAGGTAAATGGCATCTGCTATGGCATGATGTCGACACAGCGTTACTGGCATAGTAAAAACAGTTATGACTTCATGTCGACATCGCGGAATGGACATGAATTACATCGGTTATGTCTTTGTGTCGAACATCGCGTCACTCCATATATTTATTGAGTATTCGCTCATAAATCACGTCGGTTTGACATCAGGCCGACATCAAAACTCGTCATCCGAAGAACATCGCCAGCTATCGTGATGTTGTGATGCATTATTCCTTAGGCTCAGGGTAACATCTTGAAAGAGTCTGTCCGTAGCAATGAGAGGAGTTGGTACAGCAGAACCAATTGTTGGGGACACCGTGGGTTCTAACCTTATTGTTGGGGACACTGTGGGTTCTAACCTTATATTTGGGAAACCTGAGAACCGCTGCAGGGCGGCTTTACGAAGCGTGTTTTAGACCCAAGTGGGAGCTCGCTAAGACTAGCGTGAGGGCTCCGGGGGAGATAGCTTCCTAATGTAATCTAATCTAATCTAGCGTGTACTAGAGTGAGTCGAGCATATGCTACCTCAGTGTTGAAACTAGAAGAGACTCACTTGGAGAGAGACAATCCATGCATTTGTATAGAATAGTAATGTTGACGACCATTTTCAACTTGGCTCCGCCCATCAGCAGCCGTCGCCAAGCAGCACGATACGATCGAGGGCGTTGCCATGGCGACCAGATTCCTTTCATCAGCCATCTAGGATTGTAAACAATTATTGCTCCAAACGCCTGCACTGCTTTAATCAGGTCCCAATATACTACCTTTAAGTAAGTTTTCACACTTCTCTGCGTCTCTTTGCTTGCTTCTTCCTAAGTGAATATTCTTTCTGAAAATTCGCTCGTTTATATACTTCATTTGCAACGATCTATTGTTATATTATAAAACACATCTAACAATATATGTGTGTAACATATTTAGGGGCCGCCGTGGCCGAGTGGGTAGCGCATCCGACTGCAGTGCCATCTCTGGTGCTGCATGTCGCGAGTTCGAGCCTCGGGATGGACATGGCGGTCTTGTAGCGGGGAGATTAGGCGCCTCACATCTCTGTGTCAGCCTAACGTAGCCACCCTCCTAACATAGGGGAAACGACTGTATGTCTATACATGTCTATACAACAATATATGCTAAAATAATTCTTATAAGCCAATGGTGAAGAATTTAAAAAGAATGTTCCTTGTTTTTTTATTGTGGAGAAGGTACTAGTGTTCAACGGTGAGAAAAGGGTACACACTTCTTAAAATGTCGACGGGCATCAAAACCTGTGACCAGCTCAAGGTTCAACATTTTCTTTTAGTTCGTTTCCTATTCCCCCTTAACGAATTTAGGTTTATTTGGTAATTTGCTTAAAAAACTAACCAAAATGTTTGCAATTATAATATTCGTTAAAACTTTCGAGCATAACTACTAATGTTATCAGTTTTTCATTGTTGAATGCACTTTAACCTAATATTCCACCAACTGTTCATAACCTCATAATTATGAGGCATTGAACAGTCTTAGGTTTCGTTGTACTGCAATTCACACTGGTTGTTTGGTGTAGCGAGCCTGTTCTTTCACTCAGAACTGTTGTCTTGTGTGGTGAGCCTGCTCATTAACACAGAACGTCGTTTTATAGGGCGAGCCGGGTCATTAACACGGAACGGTTGTTTGGCGTTGCGAGCCTGCTCATTGATACAGAACGGTTGTTTGGCGTTGTGAGCCTGCTCATTGATACAGAACAGTTGTTTGGAGTTGCGAGCCTGCTCATTGATACAGAACGGTTGTTTGGCGTTGCGAGCCTGCTCATTGATACAGAACGGTTGACAAACGATAACCTTTACCCACCTCAGGCATAGTGCAGGTCTCTACGGGAATTTCTTGGTTTATGACTCATACGGGAATTTCTTGGCTTATGACTCTCCTGGAATTTCTTGGTTTAAGACTTTCATAGCATACAATTTGGGGTTCAATTGAGTTTTTTTAAATACAATTCTTTGAATAAAAGTAAGCACAAGCGTTTAAAACATCCCTGGTCGTTGCATTGATTTGAAAATACATTATGGCAACGCAATAAAATGCTAAATCAAATTGAAATATTACTTGTGAAACATTTTTTTATGAATGTAAATACTGAGAGTACACCAACCGTGAAAATACATTTATAT
>SDVV010027257.1:0-12134 GCA_016164225.1 Gammarus roeselii | reverse complement strand
CTCTCAGCTCTGCACGCACCACCCCACCATTCACCAAACTGGACACTCTCTCCTCAGTTATACCCATCACATCTTCTGCAGATAGGCCGCCACTGACTCCACCACACACAGCAGCAGACCTGGCTACTCTCTCCTCAATCATCAACTCCACCTCACTCACAGACAACTCAGCGCCCCTCATGACAGCAGAAACACCTCCTGCAGCAGACATTGCATCCAACCTCTCAGAAACTTCAGACAGCCCCCTAGAGATTGATCCCACAGCAGCAAGCAGCTGATCAAATGCTGACAGAAGATCTGACTTACTTCCATCACCAACACCAGACCCCACCCCGGACCCACTCCCACTCCTACACATGTGAAGAGAAAAAATTGCCAGTGAGATTTCTATGTACAAAATTGAAGTGCATGCTAACCAATCAAAATTTTATAGACAAAAATAATTTCCCTACACCCAAAAAGTTGCACACCAAAGATCTTGTCATTAACACTGAGTCAAGGCAAAACTCTTACCATTTATTTAGTCAATACCTTCTCCAATCGCCACCAACAAAGAAAACATTTCCATGCTGCAGCCCACACAGCATGTAGCTAGCTATAATATTTTTTTAACCATACAAAGTGTGCCAGGCACCGCACCTCTTATGCATGGAGATCTCTTTTCTGTGTTGAGTTGCAGGTAGTTACTGTCGCGCGGAGAGGCGACCAGCAAACAAGACGGGACGAGGGGCGTGGCATCACACATGAGCCGCTACTTGTCATGCAAGGATCACGCTCATGGCAGCACGTTCTTCAATCACTCACAGACGGGACGAGGGGCGTGGCATCACACATGAGCGGCTACTTGTCATGCAAGGATCACGCTCATGGCAGCACGTTCTTTAATCACTCACAGACAGTACGAGGGGCGTGGCATCACACATGAGCGGCTACTTGTCATGCAAGGATCACGCTCATGGCAGCACGTTCTTCAATCACTCAGAGACGGGACGATCGGCAAGGAGCTAGGCATCACATGAGCGGACACTCATCACGCAGGAATCACGCTCTCACCTGCAAGTTTTCCAGTCACGCTTTGAAGAATGGTGAGAAATGGTTTCATTAATAGTTGGCAAAAATGGTAGGAAACATAAATATTGTCTCGAGTATACATACACATTTGCAGAAAAAAAAATCATGTAACGGTCTGACAAAGCGAGGGACAGATGCTAGTCTGCTCCCATCAATCGTCCATGAAAATAGGGGAATTTAAGTCCTTCGTTTGGTGTTCCTTCAAATACGTTTGTTCCGCGTTTGAATTTATGTCGAGATGTTTATTCACATGGTTTCATTCTTTTATACTTTGAAATTGTACATATTGTGAACAATAAGTGCAATTAAGTGTGGAAACGCTGATAGACTTGGGATTGCGGTGGCGGGTTATGTGTTTTTGTTCGTGCCGTTTGTTTTATAAAAGATGAGGGAGATTGTTGGCTGGCTAGCTGCCGGTCATGACTGGCTGATAGTGTTACGAGCCGGAGGCTGTGGTGGCTGCTGATTGGTCGTGGAGTCGCCGGTTTTGGAGCTGGCTGGCGGCCACCTTGTAGCCGTTCGCCGCTGTTATGTGGCCGACATCGGATGGAGGGAGCAGTCGGTGATCAGCAGTGACGGGGTGAGGTTCTCAGCCGTTGCCAGATTAATACTAGCGTCCTTTGTAAGACTTTGGAAAGAATGATAAACTCACGCCTAGTTAACTACCTTGAAATACATGCAGGCCTTGATAACACCCAGTGCGGCGGCCGTAAGCACCACTCCACAACGGATCATCTCGTACGACTAGAATCAGACATTAGACAGGCCTTCGTCCGAAAAGAACATGTGGTTTCCATATTTTTCGACGTTTGAAAAACATACGACAAAAATACGGGATCATGAAAGATCTCCAACGTAAAGGTTTGGGAGGTTGCCTACCACGTTTCATCCACCAATTTCTACAAAACCGCACCTTCAGGGTCAAGGTTGGCAACGCTGTCACCGTCATATGCGCAAGAAATGGGCGTCCCCCAAGGAAGCGTCCTCAGTGTCACTTTTCTCATCTTGAAATCGATCAGTTAGCCGACATTCTACCGCGAGACGACGGAAAACTGCTCTCATCACCATACGTGGACGACCTACAAATAAGTTACTGACACCCCAGCCTCATAATAATTCAACATGAACTCCAGAAGTGCCTAAACCTAGTTGAGAACTGGGCTTCCCTAAACGGATTCAGATTCTCGCCCTCTAAAACTAAAAGCATGCACTTTACCCTTGTGTCCGGTTTACACCAGAAACCAGCCCGAACGCTGCTCAACACCCCTCTAGTATGCGAAGAAACGATAAAATTCCTGGGTCATGTGTGGAACCCTAAACTCGCGTAGCGACCCCACAATGCAGCCCTGGAGACTCTCTGCCAAAGGTCGACGGGACTTATCCAATCGGTAACATCCCTGAAGTTCGCTGCCAACGTGGACACCGGAATGACTTTGTTCAGAGCAATAATACGATTGCGCATAGACTACGGAGCCGTTGTCTACGGTTCAGCAGCCAAAACTACTCTCGACCATCGCAAACAATGCTATGAGTATCACAACCGGCGCGTTCCGCTCCACCCCAATCGAATCCTTCAATGTGCTCGCTAACGAACTTCCACTTCCGCTCCGGTGAGACAAACTTTCGCTACAATACCATTTTAAGACTAGATGCCTGATCAACAACACAGCACTCACCCTCATCACCATTATTTCCGATAAGCGCCGCTTCGTCGCTACGGAGAATATTTGCGCACTGTTTTTCGTGCGCGTGGACAACCTACTGACCTCGCTAAACATCAACCACAAGGCTATTAGGCCTACATTTTCTTACCGAATCCTTCAAATTAACACCAACAATGGCTATGCACCCACCACCAGTCAACCTAGATCTGCAAGTATATCCTAGAGCAACTACTCCAACCATCACGTACCGACAGGATTTTCTACGACTACCTCGAGGAACAATATCCAGAACACCGACATATATACACAGACGGCTCCAAAACTGCGGATGGAGTGGGAGCCGCTGCTGTGTGCAGGGATAGACCACATTCGGCTACCCTCCCACAAGAGGCCTCTGTGTTCTTTTTAGAGCTTCAGGCACTCGAACTAGCCATCTCTATTGCAAAACACACCGCCTTCCCAAATACGTCGTATTCTCAGACAGTCTGAGCGCTCTCACTCAGCTCAAAACTTTGCACTACTAACACCTGCCCTACGTAAACTGCAGCACTAGCTCTTTTTAACGTCCGAGCGGTCGAATTCTGCTGGATCCCTGGACACGGGGAATGAGGGAAAACGAGCGCTCAGATTTGCTTGCTAAACTGGCGTCTACTCATCAAGATCAATTTATCGCATTATAACTTCCCAATGAAACGACATGTGGCAACAGAGTGGACAAAAAATGCTTTCAGTCAGGCCCTCGGTTGGAGAATGGGAATCAAAGTTCTCTAACAGAAAAGACCAAGTGTTCATCAACCGCTTATGCACGTGACACATGTGGGTAACCCACGACCACCGAATGGATGTAGACGTGGGACCGGATGTGCCACGATGCCCCTGTGGCCACTATGTGGCAGTCAGTGTAAAACACTTCCTGATGGATTGCAACGCACTCTTAACAGCCCAAAGAGCCTTTCTGAACACCCCGTGCAACTACAAAGCCTACTCACTGACCTTACCTACCGGAAGAAGCTTATCGCTTTCGGATAACATACCGGACCATACAAAGCTGTCTAAACCCTTAACATCTGAGCAAGCGAGGTGGTCTCCCCACTCCGTAACGGATAGCGATAGCAATACGTCCATGTAGATACGCGGTAATACTTTCCGTTCCCGTACGCACCAGTTTGCGTATATGCCACAGTCAAAACCTGTGTTTGATTTGCATCTGACAAGATCAAATTTTCCGCACACGGGGGTATGTCAACCTACTTGAATCGATGATGTTCGTATCCTTCGGGGGGGGGGGGCCTATGATGACTCGCGTTGAGGCTCAGGTGGAAATGAGGCTTGAATCAAATCAAATCCATCGCGGCTGAATTCAAACTGACGATGGCCTGCACCGCAGGAGAAAGTTACCGGTCTCGTGACGTCAGCAACTACGTCACAATCGGCTACTGCTTCGAAATCTGCACTAGTTTTGCCAGTGCGGCGGGGCTTCGTATCGGATGACACTCGAATAACTGCAAGTCAGCATCTGATTAATGTTTTTGATGCATAATAATAATAGCATTATGAACTCACCACAGCACACCGACCTAAGACAACATTATTAAGGCTTGTGCTTCGATCACTGTACTTAGAGGTGTTTTTCTTTTCCAGGTGGCAGCAGCGGTACTCCAACAATGCTTTTCAACCGCATAGGATCATTTTCAGAAGCTTCTCTTTCAAGAACACCATATGAACCCCCCCCCCCCTCCACACGAAACTTTGCTTCTTCTGGTGATACAACTAGTAAGGCATGACGTAGGGACACCGCTTTCAGAAGTGCTCGTGAACGAATCTTCTTTGGAGCGGGAGCAGGGACGGGGTATCAACAGCCGCGGCGCGGCTCTCAATTCCACCAGCAATGCGTCGTCTATGCTTCGCCTGCATCGAGGCAGCGGCGACGTCTTGAGGCTTACGCAATGTGCCGTCAATATCTCGCCTGCATCTTGGCGACGTCATGAAGCTGACGCAAAGTGTCGTCAATGCCTCGCCTGCATCGCGGCGGCGACGACGTCTTCAGGCTGACGCAAGAAACATCGTCGACGTCAGAGAAAGGAGAGGAGATTTAGCAGACGATGACAAAAGCTCAACTGGGTTTGAATGCAATGAACCCCATGAGCGTCTTGTTCTTCCCAGCAAGAGACTGCAAGGTTAGATCTAATCTTTAATATTACTCTGTGTAAGTGTGAGCAATTATTGTTGGGGTTTCTTATCAATCAAACAATTGTCTGAATGTGGAACATTACCAGGTGTGCTGTGTAGTGCTGAGGCGCCTGCAGATCAGTCATAAAAGATTTTAATTATTGAAGCAGAGTTTTAATGGGGAGTTTCTATATGGTTTTGTGACATGTAAATTGTTAGCTACACGACTACCAAACATCGACTAGCATGTCAAGGATCCTAGTGTAATCACTAGGTTTCGGTCCGAGTGGTAAAGTATTTTTTATTTGAACCAATACTTTGAACGCTACTATAGAAAGTTTACCCCTGACCTAATGTTTCTGTTACATTAATGGTATGGAAACTTTAAGCGTTTGCTTCAACATATCAAAATATATATTTCCCTTATTCCTAACATTTCATTTATTTAACGAATAACATTGGTTCAAGTGATTTTTGCCAAGATGGTATTTTAGCTGTTCAAAATCAAATGCATCAGTAATGTTTTGGTGCGGTCTTCTTTTAAGAACAAACTGTGAAATTAACGCATGTATAAATGATGTATATATTTTTTCCCCGGGGCACCCGTCCACTGTTGGTGCTACCTTTGAAAACTTTCATTTGGTCTGATGCTGTCACCAGCCTTCCTTGCCTTAGTTATTTCCCTATTTTATTCATTTTTTTATTTAGTTGGCGACCATCAAGGCTCTTTGTTGGTTTTACCCGGCAACGTTGCTTAACTGTTGCTCATTCCACTGATGTTCACCGCAGGGAGCAGAGCTTCACTCTTGCTTGGGGGAACATGTTGCGGCCCCCCGGATCCAAGCAACTTGATGTTTTTTAGAGAAACAATTGACCAATTTCAAGCTCCGATACCTTTGCACCACCGGACGCCCATGTTGCATTGGTCGACAGGGCGTCGATAAATTTTGTGAATTCGAGATTATAGAGAGGAGAGGGGGGAGAAGCGTTGGATCATCTATATACTGGTGGTAGAAAGATTGATAGTGAAGCAGAATGGGAAAGGGAACAAAAAGAGTGGGAGGAGTAATGGAGGTGGTGAAGGTGAGGGAACTGAATGTGGCAAGCAGAGCTAAGGAGTAACAGCAGACCAAACCATTCGACTACTGTTACTTACCTCTTGTTAGGCACTCATTCGCAACTCCGTCCAAGCCTGTGCTTCCACAGCTTTCATCTCCTCTACCACCTTGGGGTGGATGGATGATTATTAATTTTATAGATCATTAACACTTTATTTGAAGTATTTTATTCTTTCTTGGACTCTTATTTTTCTCTGCACTTTTTTCATGTTGATAAATTTTGCATTGGGTATTAGTATATATATCAAGGTTGGTTGAGACAAGGTGACCCAGGGAAGGAGGTTACTCCTGGGACTCGAGGGACCCGGGCTTTCAAGAACCCGGGGGACTTGGAAAACCAGGAGGATTTGGGGGGCACCCCTTTGGACCCTTTTAGCGCCCTTTGGGACATCCTTGAGTTCCTTTGGGATCCTCCTGAGAAACTGTGGGACCCTTTAGAGCCCCTCTGAATCCTGGAACCTCTGCTCCCCCTCCCAACGCTGTAAAACCCATACACAGAGGAATGTATAAGTGTTGAGTGCTTGAGTAAACAAATTATTTATTACAGTCCACAGCATTGCTGACGCAGAAGGGGAGAGCCGGGTCAAGGCTGGTCGAGATGCGTCGAAATCAGTCGAAACATGTTGAGGGGAGTCAAATTGGTCGCGATGAGCCGAAACTGGCCGAAATTATTTCAGACAAGCCGAGATAAGCTGAGACGACGGGAAAACCCGGGGGACTTGGGTTACCCTCTGGGACTCATCGGGCTCTTTTTGCACCCAAGGGACCTATGCCAACCCCCCCCCCCCCTATCCCCTTGAACAATAAGTGTGAAATCAAAAATCTGAGCAGTTTTTTCTGCCTATGACATACCTGCCCTTACTTTCTTCGTAATGATCCACAAATTTGTCATGTATCATAATGCTGGCATATTTGTGCGGGAGTTCCGTTTGTGATTTTGTGAATGGGTGTTTTTTCTTCAGTCTATGCTCGCTCGCGCGTGCAGGGACCATATGCAGTTTCTGGGGTTGACCTGGACTGCGCAGCTATAAAACCTTGTGACGTGTTGTGGTTGGAGTTGATCTAATCCGTGAAGCCATAAATCTTGTACCAAGTTTGACGATACTGTCTGTGTGCACTGGCGCGCGTGCATATTACTCATGGAGTTCTGAGTGGTTGGAGGCGGGGATTCCGTTTTGTCTGAGTCTTTATCTTACCTGAAAAACTAAATTGTACCTCAACTTAACTAGACCTCGTAGCTGCAAACATTGTGTTGCGTTGCTGTCGGAGCTTACTTTGTCCGTTGAGCCGTAAACCTTGTTCCAGTCTCAACGATGATACCTGTGCGCACTAGATTATGTACATATTACTCCTGAAGTTCTAAATTATTGGAACGAGTATTCGGTTCGTCTGAACCCTCTATGGGCTCCGGTATTTTGTGCCCTTTTTTTGTGATGATCAATTTTGTATTAGTTAAATAATTATGAATTGTTAGACGCCCGCAGGAGCCTTGGGTTGATTGAGGGGTGTGTTGGTTGGTTAGTCCGGTGAGTATATGGTGTCACTCCATCGCTGGTGCGTATACGGTGTCACTCCCTTGCTGGTGCGTATACGGTGTCACTCCCTCGCTAGTGAGTATACGTGTCACTCCCTTGCTAGTGAGTGTACGGTGTCAATCCCTTGCTGGTGGGTGCGCGGTGTTGCTGTCTTGCGGGTGAGCGTGCTGTTTCATTCTCCTGCTGGTGGGTGTGCGGTGTCACTTCATACTGGTGAGCCTGCGGTGTCACTTTCTTGCTGGTGGGTGTGCCGTGTCACTCTCATACTGGTGAGCGCGTGGTGTCACTCTCTTGTTGGTGAGCGTGCGGTGTCACTCTCTTTCTGGTTGGTGTGTCGTGTCACTCTCTTGCTGGTGGGTGTGCGGTGTCACTCTCTTGCTGGTCTGTGTGCGGTGTCACTCTCTTGCTGGTGGGTGTGCGGTGTCACTCTTTTGCTGATGAGCGTGCGGTGTCACTCTCTTGCTGGTTGGTGTGTGGTGTCACTCTCTTGCTGGTGGGTGTGCGGTGTCACTCTCTTGCTGGTGGGTGTGCGGTGTCACTTTCTTGCTGGTGAGCGTGCGGTGTCACTTCCTTGCTGGTGAGCGTGCGGTGTCACTCTCTTGCTGGTGGGTGTGCGGTGTCACTCTCTTGCTGGTGGGTAGGCGGTGTCACTCTCCTGCTGGTGAGCGTGCGGTGTCACTCTCTTGTTGGTGGGTGTGCGGTGTCGCTCTCTTGCTGGTGGGTGTGCGGTGTCACTCTCTTGCTGGTGAGTGTGCGGTGTCACTCTCTTGCTGGTGGGTGTGCGGTGTCACGCTCTTGCTGGTGGGTGTGCGTGGTTACTCTCTTGCTGGTGGGTGTGCGGTGTCACTCTCCTGCTGGTGCTCCGGTAGACCAGCACCCCTTGTGGGGCAGCGTGCGACGACTATGCGTGGGGGCCCCGGTGGAGCGCAATGGCAACCAATACTACTCTACGTCAAACCTACTCTGAATCTTCGTTAAACCTACTTTGATTCCACGTTAAGCCTACGTTGAAATCTACGTTAAACCTACTCTGTATCTACATTAAACTTACTCGGTATCTACATTAAACCTACTCGGTATCCACGTCAAACCTACTCGGTATCTACGTTAAACCTATTTGGTATCTACCTTCGCGCCCTACGGGGGAGCATATTATGACTCACGCTGTGACTCCGTTGGAAATGAGGCTCAAATCAAATTTACGTTAAACGTACTCTGTGACTATGTTAAACTTACTCGGAATCTATGTTGTACCTGCTCGGAATCTGCTTTGAACCTACTCGTATCTTTGCTGCACCTAAGCTGTCTACACCCCAAGCACCTGTGCAAGTGAGGTGGCCTCTCCACCCTATTATGCACAGGGATAACAATACATTTGCGTGGATGATAACAATACATTTGCGTGGATACGCGCTAACTCTTTACGTTCTTGTACGCGCTAGTACGCAAATATGCCACAATTGAAATGTGTGCTTGATTTCACCCTGACAAGACTAATCTTTTCGCACGCGAGGCCTTGTGAACTTACCTGAATCAGTGACGGTCGTGCCTACCGGGGAGTCTATCATGACTCACGTTGAGGCTCCAGTGGAAATGAGGCTAAAATCAAATCCTCTACCGCCTGCTGCATCACTTCGTTAGGAATTTCCGCCATAATTCTTGCTCCCAAACTGATATCCGTGCATAACCACCCACAGCAACAGTCAAGCCGCCCTTGCTGGCATCCTCAGCATTCAATAGCCCAACATATTCATCCCGCCTGTTCCATATTTTATTCCATCCTCACCTAGTTCACGTCTTTCCAGAACATCTTCAACTCTAAATTTTTGATCAACCACCTTCCACGCTTAGCATCAGCCTCTCTCTTCACTTTCCGCATCACACGCTTCACCTACTTTTCTAATCCATAGTATTCATAGGCCACTACAACCTTCATTTGAACTTCACTCTCAACTCTTCCTCCTACACCCACCCCACACGGCGCACACCACTCACATTTGTCGCAAATCTAATCGTCTCATTTTTGAACGTCTCACATCCTTCGTTAACATTACCCAGGCTTTGCACTCTCACAATGTCATAGTTCTCTTTCAATGCCTGCTGGAACTCCTCGGTTCTGCTTGCCGCATTCAGTTTACTCACCTACATTACCTCTTCCTCCTACCTTTTTTTGTTCTCCTTTCACCCTTGCTTCACTCCCAATCTTCCTTCTATCAGTAGATGATCAGATCGTCCTCCACCCTTTCTTCATCACTCGCATATCCAACAGCCTCCCCACCACTCGCTTCGCTATAAACTCTATCAGCGCTCTATCCTCCACTGCATTAGGGAACATATTTACCTATTTATATTCGAAGGCATTTCGCTTCTGTAACCTGCTTTCCTACCACCAGCTCCTGTTCACGCACAAGGTTAGATTAGAGGTTCCACGCGCAAGGTTAGATTAGAGGTTCCACGCGCAAGGTTAGATTAGAGGTTCCACGCGCAAGGTTAGATTAGAGGTTCCACACGCAAGGTTAGATTAGAGGTTCCACGCGCAAGCTCATTGGGTTTTCTCCACAGTTTTTTCTACCTCAAATGCTTTACCTTCCAGCCAATTTTTCCGCCACTTGGCTTTTACAGATACTAGGCCGCATCCCCCAGAAAGGGGGGTGGCCGACGGCAAGGCGCACCTCACACCCTCATACGCTCACACTCACACAACTTAGCCCTTTTGCCCTTGGCTATTAACTCTCTCATTTAGGTTCCTCAGTAAAACCATCTTGTTTTTACCTTCAAAACTCTCAATACATCCACTTAACCAATCCAACAATGCTCCTTTTCTTCCTCGTTTCTCGCGCTGTAAGCAATCTAAACGTAATCAAACCCAAACCTAATTTCCACCGACATCAATTTGGAGGAAATTTCCTTCCTCTCCGTATTGCACTAACCGACCAACACGCGATAACTACACTTAATCTTATCGTGCCCAACCATCCTCCACGCCCGACTTCTTTCCATTTACTACTTCAAGCTCACATTGACACTACCTTTCAACTTCGTCTCACTCAGCGCCAACACTTTAAACTTCCTCCTAGCAAACATCTCGCCAATCACTCTCGTCTTTGCTTCATCCGTACTGCGATCATTCCGTTAGCGACCCTGACCATGTAATTCGGAGGAGTGAAGGGCCTCACTTCCCTATGCACGTCTTGCCAGCGCCTTAGAGGGAGAAAGTTTTAGGAGAAAGGAACCTATACCCTTTGTCTCTTCTTACGAGACGCAAATGGTACAGTAGCACCTATTCTTGCCAACTGCCACCGTGAAAAATGTCTCTGGTTTTTCTAACTGTTCAATACCCTGATTCCTAGTAACCTGCGGTCATGGAGAAGCCCAGACATACTCATGCATGGGTCTTGGGGTGGACGGATGATTATTTATATTATAGATCATCAACACTTTACTTAGTATATATTTTATTATTTCTTAATTTCGTGGGCTGTATTATTTATCTGTGCCCTTTTTTCATGGTGATACATTTTGCATTGTTTATTATTTATCGAGGCTGGTTGAGACGCATGGTTTCGGGATCCCGGGGAATTGGAAGACCAGGAAGATTTGGAACGACCCACTTGGATCCTTCTGGATCCCTTTGGGACACCCTTGAGACCCTTTGAGAAACTGTGGGACCCTCTTTAGGCCCCTCTAAATCCTGGAACCTCTGCTCCCCCTCCCCACGCTGTAAAACCCACACACAGAGGAAAGTAGATATGTGGAGTGTTTTAGTAGTGAAATTAGTTATTATAGTACACAACATTGCGAACGCAGAGGGGAAGAGCCGCGTCGAGGATGGTCGAGATGCGTCGAGGATGGTCGAGATGCGTCGAAATCAGTCATAACATGTTGAGACAAGTCTAGTCATGTGCGACGAGCCGAGACTGGCCGAAAGGATTCGAGACAAGCCGAGATAAGCTGAGACGAGAGGACTCGAGGGACCCTGAGAGCTCGGGCAGTATCGTCACCAACGAGTGACAAGCGAGTTCGAAAACACCATCGCATACTGTTCTGCGCGTCAAAGCTCCAAAGAATCAAAAATAATAGCCGGTCACCGCTCTAAGCCGAATATCGCTCCGAGACCGAATATCGTCTCGCAAAGGTGAAAGTTTTCAACTTGATTGGAGAGATCAACTTTCACCTCTTTAGAGCGAGAGCAATAAGGCATCTCAGAGGCTCACCCGCCTTCCCACGGTGTCCTCATTAATCACCAAATTTCATTTGTCCCTTTGTGTAAATATATTTTGAGTTAGAAAATCCTTCCACCGCTTGGGGTGGATGGATGATAATTCATTTTATAGATCATTAACACTTTTTTTTATTATTTTATTATTTCTTCTTGCTTGGGCTCTATTATTTTTCTTTTTCTTTGTAGCCGGAAGTAGAATCGTGCTACTGTAACTCATGCGTGTCGTAGGAGGCGACTAAAAGGGCGGAGCGAAGGGGCTAGGAATCCCGTTCTCTGTATAACCTTTCCTCGAAGACGGCAAGACGAGCGGGGGGAGGAGAGGCACACGCCTCTCCGAACCCTATTGTTAGGGTCG
>SDVV010027256.1:0-12135 GCA_016164225.1 Gammarus roeselii | reverse complement strand
ACAGTCTACAACGGGGGGAATCAACAGTCTACAACGGGGGGAATCAACAGTCTACAACGGGGGGAATCAACAGTCTACAACGGGGGGAATCAACAGTCTACAACGGGGGGATCAACAGTCTACAACGGGGGGATCAACAGTCTACAATGGGGGGATCAACAGTCTACAATGGGGGGATCAACAGTCTACAATGGGGGGATCAACAGTCTACAATGGGGGGATCAACAGTTACATTGGGGGGATCAACAGTCAACATCGGGGGGATCAACAGTCAACGACGGGGGATCAACAAACAAAAACTGCTGGTTAATATCTGACACCTCCTGGGCGACGAGAGGAAGGGCGACGGTCAGCAACCAGGGATTTACGATAGGAAACGGGGGGTTCACCGGTCAACAACAACGGGAGTAGGCAATCAACAACGGGTGATCAACAATCAACCGCGAAGGGTTACCCGTCAATCACGGGATCGAGAATTTATTCTCTTCAACAGACCGACAAAATCGACAAAAAAAATCCTCTACCACCCAACGTCAAGCGCGACCTAACATGTCCAATCCTGGGTTCATTCAGTCGTAAAGCAATGAGCAGAAAGATGTTATAAATGAAATGTTTAACTTTCAAGTGACGAAATGTAAATATACATACATTTAATGGTGACGAAAAAAATTAGCTGTTGTAAAACAGGCTTTAAACTTTTCCAAAATGATTGAAGTCAAGTTGTTAGGAGCTAACAGTAAGTCAATAAGTTGTTATAGGTTACAACTTATAGTAACTTTAATTAGTGTTAATGTTTTTTGTAAAGATATGGTACCAAGATGTTGAAAAAATTATAAAATCAAAAATAAAAAATAAATCCAGGAATCTTATTCAGTTAAAATAGGTCTCGCAACACTACATGATTGCTAAATGACTGAAGTTGTAAGAACGCACTCTTTCCAGTAACCACTTTAGGGAGTTCGAGGGTGTAAAACAATATGAACATTTCTCTCGAGACATCACGGTTTGGGTGTAGTATTTAAATTAATAATTGTAGGACATAAGCACCTTCGATAGGCCCGATTGGGTAAAAGCACTGTAGTTAGGCCGTACTGAGTGAAGCATCTTCGGAGGGCCCAAGGGGTTAAGGCACCTTCGGTAGACCGCCTAGGGTAAAGGCACCTTCGGTAGGCCCCATAGCGTAACGGCACCTTCGGTAGGCCCCATGGCGTAACGGCCCCATAGCGTAACGGCACTTTCGGTTGGCCCCATAGAGTAGGCAAGTCCGAAAGGCGCTATTGGGTGGGTAATGACACCATTGGTTATCTCTACAGAGAAATGGCAGAGCGGGGCAGTAATGCTTTCACAAATACCGGCCACAGCATGAGCACTAATTAAATAACGGCCACAGCACGAGAACTAATTAAATACCGACCACACCAACAGCACTAATTAAATACCGGCCACACCACCAGTACTATTTTTTTAGAGCCGGCACCGATGCACGATAGTCCTGTTTTAGGTACCTGGTACTTTCTGAAAAAATAATTTTTATCAAGCATTTCAAAAATTTCAGTGCATACAATTAAATAAAGCAATTTCAATCATCATGTGAAGTCGACGCTGACTAAATAACTGTTTTCAAGATGAAAATGCATTGCTTTGGAAAACATACCGGTCTTTACGAAACTGCGTTAATATAATACAACCGTGTAACCGTAATAATTTTTCCATCCCACTACTTACTATCGCACATTTACACAGGAGCGCGAAAATTATGGCGTGATTTGATTTGAGCCTCATTTCCACCAGAGCCTCAACGTGAGTCATAATAGGCTCCCGCGTAGGGCTCGATGATCATTGATTCCAGTAGGCTCGCACGCCTAAGTGTGCGAGGAAAAACAAAACAACGCTTTTAACGTTAGCAAATAAGTGAAAATGTTAGCATTGTCAGACGCACGCTGGTGCGCAAAAGAAAAAAACGCTTACTCGAAACGGACCTCCGCTTCCAATCCTTTAGAACTTAAAAGTGATATGTACGCATTTTAGTGCGTGCAGGTAGCATCGTCGAGATTAGTACAAGGTCAGTGGCTACACGGGCAAACTCAGCTCCGACAGCAACGCAACACAATATTTACAGCTACGCGATCCAGTTGTATTGGTACAATATATTTACTCAGGTAAGATAAAGACTCGGATGAAAAGAAACGAATACCCGCCTCAAACCCCTCAGAGCCTCATGATTAATATGTCCACACGCCAGTGCGCACAGATAGTATCGTCGAAATTAGTACAAGGTTCACGGCTACACGGACTAAGTAAGCTCCGCCAGCAACGCAACACAATGTTTACAGCTACGCGGTCTATTAATTTTTAGTAAAATTCATTTATTCAGGCAAGATAAAGACTGACAAAACGAATCCCCGCCTCCAACCACTCAGAACTCCAAGAATAACATGCACGCGCGACAGTGCGCACAGACAGCATCGTCGAAATTGGTACAAGGTCTATGGCTTCACGGATTAGATCAACTCCAACCGCAACGCGTCACAAGGTTTTATAGCTGCGCAGTGCAAGTCAACCCCAGAAACTGCATATGGTCCGTGCACGCGCGAGCGAGCACAGACTGAAGAAAAAATACCTATTCGCAAAATCACAAACACGAACTCTTGCACAAATAGTCCAGCGTTATAATATTGTGGATCGTGAAGGAGAAAGTAGGAGCAGGCTCGTCATGAGCAGAAAAACTGCTCAGATTATTGATTTCGCACTGATTATTTCAAGGGGTTAGGTTGGGGGGGGGGGATTGGTCCCTTGGGTCGCAAAAGAGACCGATGAATCCCGGAGGGTGACCCCATCTCCCCCGGGTCTTCCCGAGCTCCCAGAGTCCCCCGAGACCCCTTGCCTCAGCTCATCTCGGCTGGTCTAGATTCATTTCGTCCAGTTTCGGCTCGTCGCGACTAACTCGACTCGCCTCAACATGTTACGACTGATCTCCACGCACCTCGACCAGCCTCGACGCGACCCTCGCCCTCTGCGTCAGCAATCCGCGGACTGTAATGGTTATTTGTTCTACTCAAGCATCTCACATAAACATTTTTCTGTGTATGGGTTTTACAGCGCTGGGAGGGGGGAACAGAGGTTCCAGGATTCAGAGGGGCCTCTAAAGGATCCCACAGTTTCTCAAAAGGGTCCTAAAGGGTCTCAAGGGTGTCCCAAAGGGTCTCAAGGGTGTCCCAAAGGGCCCCAGAAAGTTCCAAGTGGATCCCTCCAAATCCACCTGGTCTTCTAAGTCCCCCGGGTTCTCGAAACCCCGGGTCCCCGAATCCCGCGGGTCCCACGAAAACCTCCACTCCCTGGGTCACCTTGTTTCAACCAACCTCGATACATATAATTATTATAACCAATTCAAAATTTATCACCATGAAAAAAGGGCAGAAAAAAATAATAGAGCCCAAGCAAGAAGAAATACTAAAATACTAAAATAAAATGTGTTAAGGATCTATAAATTGAATAATGAATAAATGAATAATCATCCATCCACCCCAAGAAGCGTTTAGAGAGTTATTAACAATTATAATTCACGTACGCACAAGCGTGCATACTAACCATTAGGATGAAATTGAACTTCACAAGTTTTTGTTTTCGTACCCAATAGTGTGCTTGTCTATTGAAATTGATCGTCGCGCCCTACCAGCTTTCGTAGCCTGAGGCAATTTTCACATCTACACTCAGTGTCTAGGAAGAGAGTGGCTGGAGCTGGAGAAAATAGTTACTAAATACATTCTCCATTAAATTGTCAGTTTCGCGAGGTAGTTTGATCGAATACTTCAAAAGGTATTTAGTTACCGTGTTTTCCCAACCCAAGCACTCGCTCTACCTAGGTACTGTGAGTAGATGTGAACACCGGTCGACTTCCGCTCTCCGTTAGAGGTAAGTTCCTCATTATAATTTAATCGAGTGTTATGATCAGTTCTCATTTGACTTGTAAAGAAATAAGTGCTCAATGTTTTGAACAATAGCAGAAGAAAAATATAATATTTCAGACAGTCGTACATGTCCGGAAATTGCCGAACCAAATGTTTACATACGTATTCTAATCCAAAACGCTGCAACTAGACCTTCACATTTTATCGATGCATTCATAATAAAACGGCTAGTTTTTGGAACACAAACCTTTTTATATGCGGGGGAGCATTGCAAGCGTCCCCTTAGGGCTGCCTTGCTGTAATAAACGCATACCTTCCTTGGAAAGCAGAGGTTGATCAACCATCCAAACAACGCATGAAGCACACCTCAAATGGCTAACAATTGAAGTTTGAGTGGATCTTTGCACTCTATCACCTTGTGAGGACCAATAATTGTACTTCCTGTGACTCCGGCTAAAAATATAAAATTCTTTCTGGTTGACAACCTTCCAGCAACCTAATTGAAGTTGAATATTTGGGAAACCTTTTACACTTATCCGTTGAAAAATGAGTGAAGAATTCGATTTGCACATCTCGTCTAGCCTCTGCAGCGAGTGATCCTGCAATGTGAGGATTAAGGCCTCTATTACACGGGTTATGTTTACGTGTATGTGATTCGTTCTTAGTTTACAGCAGGGTAACTCGTAAGCACTTCGGCGACACGATTGCTGCAGCGAATCGGCTTGCCAATCGCAATCTTAGGATAACTGAAGTTAATCTACGTATCCGAACGCTGATTAAATCGCCTTGCCAAATTGCTTTTGGGTTAACCAACTGACCCAAAACGCATCAATTACACGAAACCGCATGTTCAGTGTAACATGGCACGTAATCCTGATAATTGTAAGGTCACGGGCTGCATCTGTAAATAAACGAAGTGAACTTGTCTCTAATATGGGCGTGTTGACCACGGTCAATTTGCTCCGCTGTTTCTCCAAGGCTCTGATTGGCTGACGGGCAACAGCTGTTCTTTGTCTCAGAAACGTTGGACGATCACATTATTTTATTTTTTTAAATAATGATTGTGTTGTGTTCATTGAGAGGTTGGTGATACAATTATGACTCGTTTTTTGATTTACTAACTTCGTTTCTATTACTATGATACTAATATGACTCTTTTGTAAGATGGTACAGTTTCTTGACTTCATCATATCCACGAGGGAGCAGCCTAAAGTTACCCCACTTTATTTTGCCCTCCCTGGAATAGGATTGCTCCGGGAGGAACCCTTCCAGGGTAACTCTACTTACTCAAAAATTATCATTAGCAAACCGACCCCAGAGCAAGTGGCCGGAAATCTACCAACAGTATCGTGCTCGAACGTGATCTGTTCGATCAATCCTGTAAGATACGGTCATTTCGGATACCATGGTGGATATGGTGGGGTAGTTGGATACCATGGGGTAGTCAATATATAATTAATAACATGTATGTTTGCCCCGCAGGTTTGAACTGCGGACCTTAGAATAATACGTATGTTCGCCCCGCAGGTTAGAAACACGTACTTTTGCCCTGCGGGTTAGAAATACGTGCTCCTAAGTTAGGTTAGGTTGGGTAGGATGGTTCCAACAATATGCCTGGTGGAAATGAGGCCCAAATCAATCAATCCAACAATATGCTCGCAACGTAGGCAGCAAATATATATCCAGCTGCACGCAACATAACGGCACGGAGCCCCTGCCCCATCGTATCAAACTGAACCAGAGTGTACACCACAGTATACATCTCGATTTCGTACCATACTCGATCAATCATGCGAACAAGCTTGTTAATGAATCACCCAGGTGATATCAGACACCTTATTTAATGCTACTTTATAAGCCTAGTATTTGGGCTGGCTTAGCCCTTCAGATTGGACGTTTACTAGTCTTTAAAAACCCTTAAAGACCCACAATGTTTTACTAAACAAATTCTCTGTGATGTTCAGCGTACATATATCTTTTATTTATTCTTTCTATGGAAGTCATGAACAGTAAATTTAAAGTAAATACTTTTATTTCCGAGAGACAATGAAGAAAAAATGTGGCACAAGGTACTACAGAACTTTAGCATATCTGACCGCAAGGTGACGTCACTTCCTGTCTATCTGGTAAGCGCCCACGAATTTGTTTTCGTTGATGCCCTAAAACGAGTCATAACAATTGTAATTGTTTGAATCATTGTTCATAAGGTGTCAAGGAGACGACAAGTAATAATCATTTTAGAAACTAATTTTAATGACCTCATGTCAACTACCAAGTCCACAAGTAAAGCTTTGTTAGTTGCCATGTCGTATTTATCAGGTTGTTTATTTGCAATTGATACTAGGAGCCGTATGATGAATATGGAGTCTCCCTGACATCTTCTGAACAATGACTATAAAAAACGTATTGACTCGTTCTAAAGATATCAACGAACGCAAATTCGCTGGTGCCCACCTTGGAGGTTGGGTAGATGGATGCCGCTCAGCCGTTCGGAAGTGGAGCATGGCTGGACTGGCTGTCGGCTGGCTAAAAGCCAGTTAGAGGGGCAACCCAGTGCGCGGCAATGCATTGAAATGAACGGAGAGGGAAGACTTATCACTGCGATAACGTCGTTTTACAGATATCGGCAAACTTACAGGTAAAAATATTATAGAATTAAAAAATAGTTGATATTGTGTTTCTGTAGCGTTTAAATCATCAATTTGGAGAGAGAACAGTGCTTAGACTGGGCTCATCGATGAGGTAACCACATGTTTCCGTCAAATTGCAAGATTCGTTGAGAAGGCAACGCATATAAAACATTCACAGCGTATTCAATATTACTTATAATAAACCACTTAATAGTTATCTTTGCAATTTCATGAAAACAGATCACCTTATCGCTTAGAAATTGAGACCCAGTAGTTAACACGGGTGATTCTTGAGCGGTTTCAGCGTAAACACCAAAGAACGTGCTCGTGCACGTTTGTCTGAGTTGATGGAATTAGTATTAGATGAAGTTAATAATTGTCCCCGTAGTCCTGATTTTTTTGACATAGAAACTTGTGCAGTGTCCTCTTCGTCTTAGCGTGTTTTTCAAAGCACAATTTTTGTAAGATATTACACAACATACTGTAGCTGTATGGACGTCGAATAAAGACTGATATCACAATTGCACGGCAGCCCATCGTCTTTGCGTGCATAGAGCCGGATGCATACAACTTGCCCCTACATGAAACTTTTAATATCAATAAAACACGACCAAATGCCTTAATTTAAGTTGTAATCCTTTGGAAAAGCACATGTGCCTTCTGATAAACTATATTGTTTATAAATACCTTCAAGTAAGATACTTATAGGCTGCGAAAAATAATACTTCGAATGTACAGCAACTAAAGAACACAGAGAGTCGGCAATTTTCTAACAAGTTTGGGCTTTTCAATGGGCTCTAATGTAACAATGTGTAGTTATCAATGAAACCGACTTCCTTCGCAAGGTCTGTGTTTTCCTCAATACTGACATGTCCCATACCAGTATTGACTTCTGCTATCAAGAGTTAGAGCGCAAAGACGGAATTGCTCCCTATCTATACTTCACTATTCCTGCCCTTCGCATGGCGGCCGCCATGTGGCTGTGGCCGGTGGCTTGGCTTCACTCGCTAGCGTACATACAACAGGCTGTGCCACCTCCACCTATCCAACCTCCTTGTTGCCCACAAGCTCATCAGGTATCAATGCCATCTTGTGGTTGACATGCGAAAGCTCTGTTGTATCAGCGATCAGCAAAATGATTGTAAGGATCCAAAAATGTCGATGAAGTGTGATCAGGAAACGATACGTGGCTTTCCGTGTTGCACCGTAGCAGGCCGCTTATGGGGCGTGCGCCCGTAAGTCGTTCTGCTACCCGACCAAGTGACGATTGTGTGACAGCACTAGAACACAATTACTTCAAAATGCCTGTTCTGAAATCCTACTCTCAATCGTTCGCAGATGATACTACTGTTTATTGGACCGGAAAATCCTAATTAAACTATCAATAATGTGAATAATCAATTTGTATACATTAACACTGGTTCATATTCAATAAGTTCACGCTAAACGTCGAAAAAGCACATGTCATGATATTTGCCAGAAAATAGATACCCATTCCTTAGACACAGGTTGGATTGTAAACTACTCCTGGTAAAATTGTTTGTACTACAGCCTTATTGATAATTTTCTGACAGTGTATACACGTGTTGGTCTCTACCTACAAAATAAACCTAAAACGTATCATTCATGTTCAAAAACGAATCTTTAAAACACTATCACATGCTAGCAGGCATACCTTACGATGCCTCTCTTATAATAATAATAATAATATTAATAATAATAAAGGCTTTATTGACAACCAACCTTGCCATAGTATTACAATTGAGACATCTTATTTTAGGGTTACAGTGAGAACAAAGTTATAAAATTACCGCACACAACTAAGAACAAGTTACGGCATACAACTCTATCCTGCCTATGCGTATAGTAATTCTCTCCATCGCCTTAACAATGACGAGGCAGCGAGCGCATCACCAGAGCAGATTGCAACGAGGATTTCATTTGTGGAGTTCATAACTCGAGTCAAAAGGCTGTGTGCCGCTTTACGGAACAGTACCTTGATGTGATCTGATTGGTTTTCAGCAAAAACCCTGCTCGCTGACGTCGAGCGGAAGACCTGCATCCGCTATTTTAATGTGTCATTATAATTCACTGTCAATTTCCTCACGCTATATTGATAGTATTTTCTCCACAGTGCATTACAATAAATCAGGTAACAATATGATTTGAAGAGCTGGATTTTAGCTTCCCTTGGTGCAAACGAGAATTTTCGTATCAGCATGTTACCAACTGCATTTTGCCGCCTGGTTTGCTATTCAACATCCTTGTCATCAGTGCAATCTGCTGTGATGATGTGCCCTAGATATTGAAATTCGTCCACTTATGTCAATGACATTAACTTTTCTGTTGCAGTGTTTCTTTATTAAGCTTTACATGAATTAACTCACATTCCTAACTACTTTTTCATATCAATAACCCCATGCATAATCTTTGTAACAATGTGAATTGATACATTCACCGTAGCCTGTCAACACAGTCCCAACTGTCTTTTAAATACAGAGCTTCTAATACTTTGAATTCGACTGCTGGAGATATGAGGATGAGTGGCAATTTACCTAGTCAACTATTTGTTATTCGTCAGTGGTATATCAAGGATACTTTCACCACATTTTTTCCTGTTCAGATTCATATTTCCTTTTATCTCGTCCATGTACAAACCTGTTTATTATCAGTCCCGTCTTCATGACTGAGGGATTTTTTTTCAGTGGTTGTGTCATGTCATGTTAAATATCCAGTTAGTTTCAAAATTTGTGTTTTCGTATGCCAAACATTTTATGAGTAAATGTAATATACAACCTCATTTTGCACATTTCCTTATTTCTTCCTTATAAGGATTAAATTAGATTAGGGATCCATCTTTACCGGTTGTTAGTTGTCAGTTTAAACATTAAACTGTCATACCTAAGTTAATGTCTGTTGACATAACTTATTTTATTTATTTTTCTTGATTCAATTATTCAATGTAACGTTATTGTTTTTCATGGCACATTAAACAATGGAGAATACATAATATCCTCCATCAATGTCTATCAATTGATGGGATGTGGAGGTGAGATCATATTAAGTACATCTAAGTAGCAAATATTGTCTTCAGACCAGCTCACGCTCACGAAGAAAACTTGGCACATATCATGTATATCCAGATGTTTCTGTAATTAACCAATAGTCATTATACATAAATAATTTTTAGATCCTAAATCCTCGATGATCTGCTCAGTGGTGCTCGGAACGAGTTTCACGGACGTAAACGTCCAAGATGAATCACTGACGTCTCAAACGAGGTGAGTTGGTGACGTCCAATAGAGCTTCTACACCCATGAACGCAAGATGTAACAAAGTCTTTGTGACGGATGTGGTTGTTGACATGTCGTCGCTGCTTGAGTTTAAAAAGTAATAATAAAAACGTATCATGAGTGTAGCAGCTGATCGACATCTTCCGAACGATTATTTAAAAAAATATTCTTTGACTCGTTTTAGGGAATTAATGACATTAAATTAGTTGGCGCACCCCAGCTCGACAGGCATTGATGCATGCCATCTTACGGCAGCGGTGTAGTAGATCTATTATAAACGCAATCACGATTTATGTGCACAAAAAAAACATTAGTGTGGCAACGTTGAACGACAATAACGGAGTTATTTCGTTGAAATGAGATTATTTTCTACAAACCTATTACAATTCATCCGGGGCAGACGGGGGGGGGTGGGGGGATGTAAATATTATAGCGCCCTCCCCCTCCCTTGCTCCACTCAGTGCGTCACTGGTTGCATGACAGATCTTGAGAGCTTGTTGACACTGCATAGTATTCTAGTGCTGGGTGACCCGGGCAACCGCCTCAAGGCATACGTGGCATGTCATGTTGCACGCGCCAAACACTCAGTATTGTACGGCCCGCAGTGGTGATGAGACGTGTCTCGCTCCGTTGCCGATCGGGCGGGGACTTGGAAGGAGGTTGCCAACACGTGTTGCGATGTCGATGGTCGTTCGTGAAAGGAAGGTTAGGGACACTAACCAGTTAGGTTAATCGTATCCACTAACTGGTAAATTGGGAAGATGAACTGATTATGTGAAGCATGTTGGTGAAAACTTCGTCAAATAGATTTCACAACATCTGAAATTTATGAAAGCGTTCATCAAATTAATTGAACCAGATGAGATTTAGAAGAGACAAATTTGAATGAAAGTGATGCCTTTTTTACTGACGCTCGGAAAACGTGCTCGGGCTTTTTATTTTCAATCAATAAAAAAAATCATGTAATAAATCTCAAAAGATGCCAGCTTTGGTTGAAACGTTGTAAGCACTGAGAAGGTAGGTCATTAATTGTGTTTTAATTATGAGCCACAACCTTCACATTATAGATTTAGATGCAATTATGACGGAAATGTTTTGAGTCTAATATAGCTGAAAGATGAAAACAATTACATTATTTCAACACAATTGTCTCATATCAATTGAAAATTTTAGCGCTTAATTTGGAGAATTCAACAGTAGCTAGCTTACATATTTTACCACATGCACATATAATAAAACGCCTGAATTGAAACTGATGAATTAGCATGTGTAATTTGAACGTAGCGATGAACCAATACTTTCAATGAAATGTGAGTTAGTACCTGCAACTTATTTAAAGTAGACTCTTGTATTTACAATAATCAAATTCAGTTGTTCTTAAAATTGAGTTAATTGAAATTAACTTCTTCTGGAGGTCAAAACTTCTTCGTTTGTTGTTGATGGGTTTCGGTAAGTACAAATAATGTATTGTATCGAATATTTTCAAGGGCGAGGCAGACGTCAGGTGTCGTTTATTTGCCTAACTTATTACTTGACATATTGTCCCCTGATATTGTTCTTTTGGAATGCCCCAATTCGAGATAGCGTCACATCGATACATCAGACTTGATCTCGGCAAATTGGTAAGTTTACAGGTAATTTGACTTCAGTAAGAAAATCCTGGTCAAGAAAATAGTGACGTATAAATATTTTTATATCTATTCAAAACCTGAACGTGTAAATATTTTGGGCATATATTGCACATTATTGGTACTCAAAAGAATATCAAACACTAAATTTATTTCGAGAAAAACTACAGTTTTTAGTCTTGAGCGTTGCTGAGCACACGGAGCGGTCAATGCACGTGAAGAGCTCCGTAGCGAGGAGCAGCAGAGGAGGTGTTACTCACGGGCAGATTGCAGCAAACTACATGCCTCTTGTGTTCAATAACTTCCTAGACTCTAATTTTGTCAGCTTTTTATCGAAAATCATCTGTCGTTTGATACGCATTTCAGTTCTGATGATGTGCGATGGTGTACAAGAAACGTTTACTCATACAGGTTTTAAATGTACTTAGAAGTTTTAATGTGCCTGCCCTTTCTTTGGCCTCCCTTCCATAATATCAAATGATGTTGTCGTATTCAATTCGAGCGAGGAGAATTCATTGCCTCACTCTTATTTGGATTACTAGTCATTGGAAAATTTGTTGTGTCAGTGGTGACTCATGGATGTTAGTCCTCCAAAAAGTCAGGTATGGGAACTCAACTTTTATATTTTTTGGTAAACCATGGTGATGTAAATATGTATGTAAATAAAAATTGTATG
>SDVV010027255.1:0-12135 GCA_016164225.1 Gammarus roeselii | reverse complement strand
GTTTGGACGCTGCATGGCTAGGAGGCAGTATAGGTTTGGACGCTGCATGGCTATTAGGCAGTATAGGTTTGGACGCTGCATGGCTAGGAGGCAGTATAGGTTTGGACGCTGCATGGCTAGGAGGCAGTATAGGTTTGGAAGCTGCATGGCTATGAGGCAGTATAGGTTGGACGCTGCACAGCTGAGGCTGTATATGTATGAACGCTGCATGGCTTTGAGGCAGTATATGTTTGGAAGCTACATGGCTCTGAGGCAGTATATGTTTGGACGCTGCACGGCTGAGGCAGTATATGTTTAGACGCTGCATGGCTGTGAGGCAGTATAGGTTTGACGCTGCATGGCTCAGAGGCAGAATATGTTTGGACGCTGCATGGCTATGAGGCAGTATAGATTTGGACGCTGCATGGCTATGAGGCAGTATAGGTTTGGACGCTGCATGGCTAGGAGGCAGTATAGGTTTGGACGCTGCATGGCTATTAGGCAGTATAGGTTTGGACGCTGCATGGCTAGGAGGCAGTATAAGTTTGGACGCTGCATGGCTACGAGGCAGTATAGGTTTGGAAGCTGCATGGCTAGGAGGCTGTATTGGTTTGGACGCTGCATGGCTTATGAGTAGTATGGGTTTGGACGCTGCGTGGCTGTGAGGCAGTATAGGTTTGGACGCTGCATGGCTATGAGTAGTATAGGTTTGGACGCTGCATGGCTATGAGTAGTATAGGTTTGGACGCTGCATGGCTAGGAGGCTGTATTGGTTTGGACGCTGCATGACTGTAAGTAGTATAGGTTTGGACGCTGCCTGGCTAGGAGGCTGTATTGGTTTGGACGCTGCATGGCTTATGAGTAGTATAGGTTTGGACGCAGCATGGCTGTGAGGCTGTATTGGTTTTGAGCGCGTAGGTAATGTGAATAGAATTATCACTAAAAATCCGTAAAATTGTAAATAAAATTGCGAGTTTGATCTGCCGTGTCTTGGAAAGAAGAAGAAAAAACTGACGTTACCCCTCATGAATAGTGTCCTACAATAACAACAACAATAACATAGCTTTCGAAGTTCACGACTAAAGATCAAAAACCAAAATAATGTGGAGTAAGGAGTGCAAGAACCGTGGACTTTCATTCGCATTTTTCAGCTGTGGAAGCTATATAAATTGGACAAGCATCCACTGTAATAACAGATACACACCTAATTACTAAATTGAACCATGCACGTATGAATGAACCAAATGCCGACTAATGATATCGTTCATCTGTGCTTGTTTCTGACGGTACTTTTCAACATATGAAGCAACAAATAATTCGACCTTATGTTTGATCAAGTCGTTCACTGCAATGTTTGATCAAGTGATTCACATCAATGGTGTTTGATCAAGTGATTCACATCAATGGTGTTTGATCAAGTGATTCAATGCAATGATGTTTGATCAAGTGGTTCACAGCAATGGTGTTTGATCAAGTGATTCACAGCAATGGTGTTTGATCAAGTGATTCACAGCAATGGTGTTTGATCAAGTGGTTCACAGCAATGGTGTTTGATCAAGTGGTTCACAGCAATGGTGTTTGATCAAGTGATTCACAGCAATGGTGTTTGATCAAGTGATTCACATCAATGGTGTTTGATCAAGTGATTCAATGCAATGGTGTTTGATCAAGTGGTTCACAGCAATGGTGTTTGATCAAGTGGTTCACAGCAATGGTGTTTGATCAAGTGATTCACAGCAATGGTGTTTGATCAAGTGGTTCACAGCAATGGTGTTTGATCAAGTGGTTCACAGCAATGGTGTTTGATCAAGTGGTTCACAGCAATGGTGTTTGATCAAGTGGTTCACAGCAATGGTGTTTGATCAAGTGGTTCACAGCAATGGTGTTTGATCAAGTGGTTCACAGCAATGGTGTTTGATCAAGTGGTTCACAGCAATGGTGTTTTATCAAGTGATTCACAGCAATGGTGTTTGATCAAGTGATTCACTGCAATGGTGTTTGATCAAGTGGTTCACAGCAATGGTGTTTGATCAAGTGATTCACATCAATGGTGTTTGATCAAGTGGTTCACAGCAATGGTGTTTGATCAAGTGATTCACAGCAATGGTGTTTGATCAAGTGATTCATTGCAACGGTGCTTGATCAAGTGGTTCACTGCAATGGTGTTTGATCAAGTGGTTCACAGCAATGGTGTTTTATCAAGTGGTTCACAGCAATGGTGTTTTATCAAGTGATTCACAGCAATGGTGCTTGATCTAGTGATTCACTGCAATGGTGTTTGATCAAGTGGTTCACTGCAATGGTGTTTGATCAAGTGGTTCACTGCAATGGTGTTTGATCAAGTGATTCACTGCAATGGTGTTTGATCAAGTGGTTCACTGCAATGGTGTTTGATCAAGTGATTCACTGCAATGGTGCTTGATCTAGTGGTTCACTGCAATGGTGTTTGATCAAGTGATTCAATGCAATGGTGTTTGATCAAGTGGTTCACTGCAACGGTGCTTGATCAAGTGGTTCACTGCAATGGTGTTTGATCAAGTGATTCACTGCAATGGTGTTTGATCAAGTGGTTCACTGCAATGGTGTTTGATCAAGTGGTTCACTGCAATGGTGTTTGATCAAGTGGTTCACTGCAATGGTGTTTGATCAAGTGATTCACTGCAATGGTATTTGATCAAGTGACACTGCAATGGTGCTTTATCAAGTGGTTCACTGCAATGGTGTTTGATCAAGTGGTTCACTGCAATGGTGTTTGATAGAGTGGTTCACTGCAATGGTATTTGATCAAGTGACACTGCAAGGGTGTTTGATCAAATGATTCACTGCAATGGTGTTTGATCAAGTGATTTACTGCAATGGTGTTTGATCAAGTGGTTCGCTTCGATGACGTTGCGTTAAAGTGAACACTTTACCGCAACGTAGAGTCGCATATAATACCCAATTGTTGTTCCCCCTATCCTCGATGCGAGGCAATACACATCGCCTCATTGCTGCAGCATTCGTTCCAACAGGTCCGCTTGGTTATCGACTTTAAAAAAAATGACAATAGGTGATCATTGTTCAGATACCCCAGCTGAATAACAAATATTCAACCGATATTTCATGTTTATTATGTCAATGAAGATATTTACGTCATATTATTGATTAATGGCATTTGTTTTGTTGAGTAGGAAGCGTTGCAAGCTCTGGAAAGCCACTACAGACCTGGGCTCCAGGCAGAAGCTAGACCTGGGCTCCAGATAAAAGTATAAACCTGGGCTACAGGCAGAAGCTAGACCTTGGCTCCAGATAAAAGTATAAACCTGGGCTACAGGCAGAAGCTAGACCTTGGCTCCAGATAAAAGTATAAACCTGGGCTACAAGGCAGAAATATAGACCTGGGATCCAGATAAAAGTATAAACCTGGGCTACAGGCAGAAGCTAGACCTTAGCTCCAGATAAAAGTATAAACCTGGGCTACAGGCAGAAATATAGGCCTGGGCTCCAGACAAAAGTATAAGACCTGGGTTCTAGACAAAAGTATGAACCTGGGCTACATGCAGAAATATAGACCTGGGCTCCAGACAAAAGTATAGACCTGGGCTCCAGATAAAAGTATAAACCTGGGCTACAGGCAGAAATACAAACCGGGGTTCCAGACAAAAGTATAAACCTGGGCTACAGGCAGAAATATAGACCTGGGCTCCAGACAAAAGTATAGACCTGGGTTCCAGACAAAAGTATGAACCTGGGCTACAGGCAGAAATATAGACCTGGGCTCCAGACAAAAGTATAGACCTGGGTTCTAGACGAAAGTATGAACCTGGGCTACAGGCAGAAATATAGACCTGGGCTCCAGACAAAAGTATACACCTGGGTTCTAGACAAAAGTATGAACCTGGGCTACAGGCAGAAATATAGACCTGGGTTTCAGACAAAAGTATAGACCTGGGCTCCAGACAAAAGTATGAACCTGGGCTCCAGGCAGAAATATAAACCTGGGCTTCAGACAAAAGTATAAACCTGGACTCCAGGCAGCAATACAGACCTGGGCTCCAGGTAGAACCGGGGCTCCAGACAAAAGTACAATGACTGAGCTCCAGGCCAAGTTATAGACTTGGGCTCCAGCAGAAGTATGGAACTGGGCTCCCGGCAGAATTGCTCTCCACATGACGTCACAAGACGCCAGTAGGTCCGTTCTATCAAACAGAAGCTCGTTTGAGCAACAATGGTAGGGGCCCTGCCTCACATTTTGAGCAACGATGATAGGGGCCCCGCCTCACATTTTGAGCAACGATGATAGGGGCCCTGCATCATGTACTGAGCAACGATGATAGGAGCCCTGCCTCACATTTTGAGCAACGATGATAGGGGCCCTGCCTCACATTTTGAGCAACGATGATAGGGGCCCCGCCTCACATTTTGAGCAATGATGATAGGAGCCCTGCATCATGTACTGCAACGATGATAGGAGCATTGCCTCAAATTTTGAGCAACGATGGTAGGGGCCCCGCCTCACATTTTGAACAATGATGATAGGGGCCCTGCATCATGTACTAAGCAACGCTGATAAGGGCCCCGCCTCACGTACTGAGCACCGATGATAGGGGCCCTGCCTCACATTTTGAGCAACGATGATAGAGGCCCCGCCTCACATTTTGAGCAACGATGATAGGGGCCCTGAATCATGTACTGAGCAACGATGATAAGGGCCTCGCCTCACGTACTGAGCACCGATGATAGGGGCTTTGCATCATGTACTGAGCACCGATGATAGGGGCCTTGCATCATGTACTGAGCACCGATGATAGGGGCCCTGCATCATGTACTGAGCAACGATGATAAGGGCCCTGCCTCACGTACTGAGCAACGATGATAGGGGCCCTGCCTCACGTACTGAGCAACGATGATAGGGGCCCTGCCTCAACGATGATAAGGGCCCTGCCTCACTTACTGAGCAACGATGATAGGGGCTCTGCCTCACGTACTGAGCAACAATGATAGAAGCCCTGCCTCACGTACTGAGCAACGATGATAGGGGCCCTGCCTCAACGATGATAAGGGCCCTGCCTCACGTACTAAACAACGATGATAGGGGCCCTGCCTTACGTACTGAGCAACGATGATAAGGGCTCTGCCTCACGTACGGAGCAAACGATGATAGGGGCCCTGCCTCAACGATGATAAGGGCCCTGCCTCACGTACTGAGCAACGATGATAGGGGCTCTGCCTCACGTACGGAGCAACGATGATAGGGGCCCTGCCTCACGTACTGAGCAAAGATGACAGGGGCCCCGCCGCACGAACTGAGCAACGATGATAAGGGGCCCGGTCTCAAAAACTGAGCATCGATGATAAGGGCCCTGCTTTACGAACTGAGACAACAAAATCAGTGTCTCACTACCCCCAGTAAGACATGCGACGCTGTGGATGAGTATGCGAATAGCAACCCTCCATTAGTGAGCTATTTCGGTCATTTATGCCAATCTGACAGATATTTCCATCTATTAAGGTTAGACCATCAATAACAAGTAACTGACATTGTTCACAGCTCTTAAAATGAATCCGTGTATGGGAGTAGATGACTTGTTGTCACTTCTCAAGAGTACATCTTGACATGCAACGTTGACAAAGGAAACCGAGAGTTGAACGTTTCTGAGGTAGAAGGCGCCAAGAGTTGTCCGAAGGACGATGGCGAGCATGCGTCAACGGAAGATGGTCTCTTCATGCCCTGCTGCCCATGCTCGATAAAAGGGGAGCCCCCAGCTCGCTGTCATAACCGGACACTGTCATAACCGCTAACAAAACTAAGCATTACGTACCCTAAAATAATACGTACATTTGCCCCGCAGGTTAGAAACACGTACCTCTCCCCCGGGGGTGAGGAACACGTACCCCTAGGTTAGGTTAGGTTGGGTAGGAAAGGTTCCATTAAAGTGATAACCAGTAATATGGTACATTAGTTTGGTTGGTGGAACAACTTTGGCTGATATGACAGTTGGCGGAGCCGAAAGAATTCCGCGTCATGTATAGCGACCCGGTAAAATGTATATCTGAAGACCTCAAGCCAGACATTACTTCACTAACATACTCATTGGCAAATAAATAATAAGAAGTGAGTAGGCACCCGCACAGTGCCTCGTCCCTTGCAAATAAAGTTACGAGGAAATAGACAAAGAGTTTACCCTATGAGAGAGTAAACGTTGAGAGCAATTCCAACGTTTTCCAATATTAAATTCCGCTTCTAACTTTCTACTGGATCCATGTCTTGATTTTGCTTTCAAGGCGAAATTCAAGAAGTTCGTTTAACGGGCTATTAATATCTGGCGTAGTTTCCAGTTCAATTGGTTGTTGACGCTATAATTTTTTCTTATAATCGTGACTTTACTTGTCGCATTTCACTTGCATAATACGCAAATCTAAATCTTTTTGTGATCACAAAATGTGTTGGTTTGGTATTTTCATCTTGTATCGTGCGATTTGCATTAAATTGTCAATTTGTATGAATAAAAATGACCAAATTTCCAATTTACCGCGGTGTCGCGCTGGGTCCGCTCCTGGGACACAGAGTTAGACTCAGTCACCTTATGGTCAGTGGTCCATTTAAGACCACAATAGGATCTCGTGCGGCCCACACATCAAAACGCTGCAACACAAAAATTATTCAATTTACATGCAAAGACGATCGTTCACAATTATACGGCTCTTACAAGCGACGTAGCCATATCCAACCCAACATATCTATATTAGTCAGTGCTCATGTTCCAGCAGCTCTCAAAAATATAAATTCATGTATACGGCATTTGTGCAGTATTTCAGCATTCTAGAATACGGCAGTAATGAGGCATGGTCTGTGATGCATTGCACACAATTACAGGTATTTCGTGCAGATAAATTACCTGATTTTGTGGAGGATGTCAAAGAAATGAAGCGGGCTTATCTTCCAGCCGACAGACGGCTGCACGTCTTGGAATTGCCAATTTATTATTGGTGATGACAATCGCGATGTCCTTAGGTAAACCACAGTCGCAACATGAACAAAATTATCTGATATTATACGTGTTTTTTTCTTACTCGCAATTACAGAAAAAACTTGCTCACATTTCAGGTTAGTTACAACGAAAATCAAGCACTTTCACCGTCCATCATAACCGATTTATTTTGTTCTCAACAAATATAAAATTGTGGATCACAAATGTTCGATGATGAAGTATCCTGCCGGTCTCCTCACTGAAGCAGTTCGGGACGCCTTGCAACACACACCCTCAATGCACGAGAGCCAGAGCAACACTGACCACGCGAGATAACGTCGTGTTCAACATGTTCCTACTTTACATGCAACTGGAAAAATGCACGGTTCATCACATTATGTCCGGAAATAACATTGAATTGATAATGAGAATTATTGGCATTCTATGCAGAAGTGAATATATACGATACTGAATGTGCTGCTATTCACCATGTTTGAGTTTAAGACCCAATATAATGCATCCAAATTGCGAAAAACGACGCGTGCATGGGCAAAAGTCTCAAAGCAGCACAGCATCCCGGCCACAGTTCCTCACCGGTGATTGGCCCAACAGTGTGTGGTGGGCGGGGCTTAAGTGCCAGTCAGAAGCACTTCTCAGACGAAGAAATTGTACAGTGGAAAAAATTGTATTCGTTTGGGTTCGCACATAGCAGAGCATATTATGAAAATAGCTTCTGGAAAAAGAGCGAGGTACTCTCAATTGTTACGAGGAAGATCTAAAAAACTAAAAAAGCCTGTGGAATATCTGTTATTTGTCGATCTGTCAATTTAGATACACTTTGAATATGCAAGGCATCATCGAACTCGAGAAATGTATTGCTGGAGGCATGTGCTATTTTTGCTAGCTTAGTAACAACCAAATCAGAAAGTGTTCTTAACATAACAACTCTATAACAATTTATGATCGATCACAATATCAAGTCGTAATCCATATTATAATGCATGTACAGTAGCGAGCAAAAATTCGTTTATGATTTAAAATTAAGTTCAATCTTCAAAGTATATTTTCCGCTCTATATTTGAAGTTTTGGGAAATTTTATTAATAATACCCATTAAGAGGCTTTGTCCACACATAGCACCTTATGAAATTTCTCTATGAAGTTCAATTTCACGTGGGGAAAGTCGAATCTGTTTTTTCCAGTTACAAACTAACCATAAACGAATTTTTGCTCGCTACGGTACATTCAAGTGCAATACAATCAAAATTGTGATATTAATATTGTGATTAATTGAAAATAAGAGGCAACTCCGGGTCTGTAGGCGTTTATTGCATGATAGGCAGTACTGTGGACCCGAGTGACTGTGTTGGTGTTTATTGCATGATAGGCAGTGCCGTGGACCCACGTGACTGTGTTGGTGTTTAATGCATGATAGGCAGTGCCTTGAACCCAAGTGACTGTGTTGGTGTTTAATGCACGATTGGCAGTGTCGTGGACCCAAGTGACTGTGTTGGTGTTTAATGCACGATTGGCAAGTGTCGTGGACCCAAGTGACTGTGTTGGTGTTTAATGCACGATTGGCAGTGCCGTGGACCCAAGTGACTGTGTTGGTGTTTAATGCACGATTGGCAGTGCCGTGGACCCAAGTGACTGTGTTGGTGTTTAATGCACGATTGGCAGTGTCGTGGACCTAAGTGACAGTGTGACGTCGCTGTTAGTCCAGGAAGGTTCATGGGTGCGATTCTAAACCAGACATTCTTGATGATTATGAGCTTATCGTTAAGTCGGTTGAAAGCTGGGCTGCTGACCGAGCTGAAGTTGAAAATGTTAAGGTGATTCATAAATGCATCGAGAAGTCATGAGTCTTTTTCTAAAATCGTCCAACTGAGTAATGAATACTTCCAGAAGAGGGTTGTCCAGGGGCGCACAATACACTATTTAGCAAGTGACGGTTAGAAATAAACACAAGTTATGACCAACAGAACTTTTCAGTTCGGGATAAGAAACTGGATTCCCCATCCCAACACCAGCAGCCGAGAGTGTAGGGGACAGCAGCGGGCCAGAGTGATGGGACAGGTGAATGGGCAACGGAAGAATGGGCCCTGCCGCAGCGGGGTACAGAAAGAGACCAAGTATGGGCACCGAAGGCACGCATGAATGTTCACGCATGAATGAAACTGGCCTTACGCGAGTTCCGTTATACTGCTACCTGCAGCTGATGCCGTATACTGTTGATGTAGCTTTTCCAACATTTCTGCTTCGAATGAAAACTGTTTATGGATCTTTTCCACAATTCGAATGCTAACCATAGGAACATAGGAGAGTAGTCCCCTCTGTTGCTGGTGCTCGTGGAGAGAGGACAGTGTGGCCGCTTGTCTCGGCCCGGTGCTAGTATCAGTGTAGCATGCATGCCTTGACTAAACCTCTTCGGGACCAGGACGGCTGTTGTTGTTGCGTGCGTGTGTGCGTTCGTCCGTCCCATCTCCAATCTTCCTTCCGAAAGGCTGAGGTTTCGTCAATTAGGCCTGGATTTGGATGATTTGTGGCTAAAAGGGAAGAATAATTCCATAAGCACAATAATAGGCAGGACTATCTCAAATGTTGCTCCTATGTACTGGCCCTTCACTGATTGTTGTATCCATCCTCTCCGTGTGTCAGTTTGGCCGAGCAGAGACATACCGAGCAGGTTATTCTTCCAAGTGAACTATTCCTGTGCTACCTTGAGAAGGTAGGCTCATCATAACCCTACTGGCAAGTCGGGTACCCCTTACCGAGGTGTTGACAAGAATAATTCGAGCATCTTGTTCTTTGAACTTCATTGAGTCGCATCTCTTACCTATAACCTTTAATTTATCGATGCTTCTTTATTGTTAGTCTATCATGGATGTCTGAGAGATTCCATGTACAAGAACTACCTGTAGACAGGTGCCAGAACTACCAGCAGACAGGTGCCAGAACTACCTGTAGACAGGCCACCTGCTGCTATATGGCTTTGTCTTAGTTTCCAATAACGGACTGTGCTTTTGTTCAGTGGCTGAAGAGCATCGCGTTTCAAGCGACCTCACCAATGGTTGATATGTCCTCAGGTTAATCCTACCAGTCCTAGAGACCAATAAAAGGATTTCCTCTCCATGCAGTGTGCATGCAATTCATCTTGCTTAGTTTAGTTAACTTTTACTTGCAATTATTAAATGAGTATTTTATTAAACTCCGTCAAAATCCGCAACGGAGAGGTAATACTTGCTTTATTCGGTTATTTGAAAGGTAATGCCTTTGTTTTCTCATTATTTGAAATGCATATCAGTCTCTTTGAATTATACCTTTATTTCTTTGCGTTACCTTTGCTTTTCACAATAGGCTCGGTCAATTCACCGCTCGTTTCCCTATAATTTAGTTTCAGTCCTTTGTTTTCTGTATTCTGTATTCAGCCTGTATTCAACCTGCGTAAGTCTGTCACCCTCACTGTGTAAGCCCATGGGGCCTTAAGAATAAAGAAGGACACCAACCAATCCCTCATTAGCCCTACACTTTAGCGTGGGGTACCAAGATCTTCACCGGGACCGGATCCGTGAGGTAAGCTCACCGTCTCTGCCGCTCACGACATGCGTGATGAGGAGGGCAGCTACCATGACCCAAGTAGGCGACGGCTTATGAAGCTATTTCATACCAACATTAGTAACCGTCTGAGACGAGGCGCGTTCAAAAGCAGTGACGAGGGGAATAAATTATCAAAGTTTAAATTTTACACCTAAAAAAATTAATTCATCCAGAGAATGGACTCTAGCATTTGAATAGCGGTCGAACGGTAAATTCTTATTGATGCTATTATCTTTAAATCCTTTTATTTTTATCATCTGGCAATGGGTTTTTAATTCTTAAATATAACACATGAAACCTCGTTATCAAATTCACTATTTGAATTTGAGGAAATGAAAACGAACGATCAAATTGAATTCGTTACAACTCATCACTAGTGGGCCGCCGGGGCCGTATTATGAGCAAAAAATAAATTCCAATATTACCATCAACGAACTTACCGACGACGTCTATTTTGGGGTAGGAATAACGAATACATGGCGCTGGGAAATCAATAATACATGGGGTTAGGAAATCCCGAGATGATGGGGTTGGGAAATCGAAATGTGCTAATAAACTGTAAAGATGGGACTAGAATAGTGAACGACAACAAGGGGGTGAACAGACGACATAAATCATTCATTAATCATACACAAATAATACATAAAATAGAAATACACCGTAAAAGATAATCACGCACGCACGCATCTTTAAATTAGTGTGATAATCGCAGCCGTATTGCATACAAAGGGGTCCATCTACAGTAGTGGAAGAAAATTCGTTCAGGATTGAAGATTAAGAAAATTATTCAATGTCTATTTTTCGCTCGATTTATGAACTCATCGGAGTTTTATTTGATATCATCTCTTAAAAAGCTTTGTCCAGTTATAATCCTGTCAGAAGTTTCTATGAAAAGTTAAATTCCACGTGGGAATAGTCGAGTTGTTTTTTTCGGTTATAGACCACCATAAACGACTTTTCGCTCGCTACTGTACTATCAGTTACGAAGATAGAGACCTTATTTTTAATTTTGTGTTTTGGTAACGACATCCCTGCAGCGAGATTGTATGTTTTATAGTATGGATTTACACATTTGCATTTTCTCCAGACGTTTGGCTGTAAACACGCAACCATAAAAGCTTTACTAACTACATACAATTTGATTTCAATGAAGTTTAAATACAACGCGAAACTAAAAATACGGTCTCTATCTTTGTAACCGATAGTACATGCATATCATATTGACGATATTGGTTGCATCATGACCCATACATAGTCAAAATATTGGCTCTCACGTTAGAGAGCGCATCAACATGAAGCAAATATATTCTAACAATATAACATAACCTCTTTTAGAAGCGACCAACTCACTCACTTTTTATATAACAATGTGTATAAAAGCAGTCAAGGAGTCATTATGTGATGAGTATCTCTTGGGCACATTGTCAGGCGCTACAAGCCCAAAAAAAAGTCGTTTTATGGATGAAAACTTCAAATAAATGTAAAGTAAATTCTCAATCAAACCTCATACAAGCCCTGAACGAACGGTCGCCTTTTGAATAGTAGCAGTAACGTCCATAATGGCATATACGATAGTAAATAATCCAGCATGGGCGTGCATATACATGCAT
>SDVV010027254.1:0-12135 GCA_016164225.1 Gammarus roeselii | reverse complement strand
GCACACCATTGCACATCATTGCACATCATTGCTCATCATTGCACACCATTGCACACCATTGCACATCACTGCACATCATTGCACATCATTGCACATCATTGCAGATCACTGCACATCACTGCACATCATTGCACATCATTGCATATCATTGCATATTATTTCACATCATTTCACATCATTTCACATCATTTCACATCATTTCACATCATTGCACATCATTGCACACCATTGCACACCATTGCACACCATTGCACACCATTGCACACCATTGCACACCATTGCACACCATTGCACATCATTGCACATCATTGCACATCATTGCACATCATTGCACACCATTGCACATCATTGGTAGTGCAAAAATAAGAGAGAAACAGAACCCAGAGAATTGAAATCTATAAGAAAAAAACGAAAAATCACAACAAGCGGACAAGCATCTAATGAACTACATAGCGAGGAGCAGCGAAGAAGGAGTCATCCAATAGTAGGGATCTTTGCGCAGAGGCAGTGTCGTAACCAATGACGGGCAACTAACTGAGGTTGAAATTAACATCGCATACTGTTCTTCGCGTCTAAGCTCCAAAGTTTCCAGGGTATAGAAGTTTCTTTTTTTTTGCTGTATCAAAACAAAAGCCGGTCACCGCTCTAAGCCAAATAATCCTCCACCGTCCCTCCATTTCAGTTTGTAGCTACATCCCCCCCCCTTGGTGCACAAAGAGGTGAGCCTCCCACTGACACCATGGTTTGTGAATTTAGAACCAAAACCAATTGAAAAAATGTCATAACGAAAAATTTCACAAAAAAAATACACTTAAGATTAATTTTGAGAGTAAATTTAAGGATTACGTTATTGCCTATGTTCGTGTACACAATAGAAATAAATGTAAAGGAGTCCCGACCTTCATTACCCAGAACCCCGGGTAGAAGCCGGGGATCAAACAATAGGCAAGACCATTCCCTATCGGAGAGGGGCTGACGGCCCCTCCAGAGCCACGCACTCATGCCAGTCAGCGAGAAAGAACGACAAACTCCCCAGGAGTTCCTCATCGACAGAAGACCTGACTCGATCGTAGACGATGGCACAAATGAACACTTCTCGAAGCTGGACGCGAATATAATCGAAACGCAGAATGCCCTAGACAAGAAAAGCAAAGTGATGGGTCTTCCCGAGCTGGAGACTGAGGACTGCTCGGCGCCCTCCAGTGAAGTCGATGAACGCCTCACTAAACTCGAAAACTTTTTTGCAACTATGAATACCCAAGTGGTTGAGATGATGAAAAGGATAGAGGCAAAGGAACCCGTAACCTGTTCGTGTGCTTTCGCCTCTGACCTCTCTGATAACATCGCTCTTCTCCCAGCCGAAACTCATAACGCCCGAACACCAAGAAACGTAAAGAGGAGACAATACACTAGATTTGATGACTACAACCTATTCAACAACGGCCCTAAATTCCCCAAACACTAGAAAAAGACATTCGATGTCAATGACGAGAAGAACTGGACTCCATGACTGGCCGTCCAATTCTCAAAATCACCGTCAGCGGTGACGATAGCTTCATCATTAAAGTAGACACAAAACTTCAAAGTGACACTATACTCTCCAAAAACAGAATATGCGAAAATCCTTGCAAAATCGTAACACACCCAACTTTTCCATGAGTTCAGGCCTGATTTACATCGAGGGTCTCCCGAGTGATGAAGCCGACGAGTTCATCACCGGACTCGTCCAATACGAGGAATGTATAGTTAGAGAGAAAACCGCACCAAAATTCAAACTAAAAAGAAGCACCACTACGACCCTTCTGCTTAAATTCAATTGTCCCACCTCACCTGACTACATAGACATACTTTTTTTGACGCCAAAACCAAGGTTACACTCTTTGAAAAACGTCCGATGCGATGCTATAAATGCCAGAAATACGGACACACGAGCAGAAATTGTCACTGTAAGCAAAGATGCTTACACTGCTTCCAAAACGACCGCGGTAAACGGGACGATCCCTTGTCTTGCCCATCCAAAGAATCTCACTGCTTTTACTGCTAAGTAAACGGCCATCATACGGGACACGAAGACTGCCCCCAGGACAAGACTGAGAGGGAGATCCTGCAATACCAAACTGAGCACAAAGTCGGGCGACGAGAGGCTGCGGCCGCGATTCGCTCGCCCTGGCTGACCCTCCCACCCAGGAGAGAAGATCAACATCATTCCCTACCCACTTCCTCATAACGCTTGTAAATAGCGGTGCAAACAAAGTTGCTCCCTCAATGAACCCATTCACTAAGATGAACTTGCTCACCAATCAACTGGGAGGCAAACCGAAAAACATAAACCGACAGGGAAAGAAGTATCTGGCCCACGTCGTAAGTATTGAGCAAAGCAACGCTATACAAAGGATTAACAAAGTATACGAACAGAAAGTATCTGTTAAAATACATCCGTTCATCAACGTTACAAGACAAAACATATACACTTCCAACTACACTCCTCAAACTAACCTAAGCGTTTTTGCAGCAGGTTTAGCTAAGGAATACGGAGTCACCAACGTTCCCCTAGCAAAATGGATCAAACCACGAAACATCCACACCCTCACATATCAAATCACTTTCCCAGGACGTGACACACCGGAATTCTTAGTAATCCCGGGCGAACAGGGAAAAACAAAACTTACCCAGTGGTGACATGGCCTGCAATGTGCAAATAATGCCTGAAATACGGCCACGTCATCATATACTGCCAGCCATACATATCCCAACGCTGTAAGAGGTGCGCCGGCGAGCATGACCGAAAAGACTGCACAGCACACCAACCAAAATGCTACCACTGCTCATGCCTTCATGAGGCAGGTGACCGCGACTGTCAAAAGCAGATGGAACAAAATGCAATGCCAATCATACAACAAAATGACCGCAGAGTCACACGAAAACAAGCCATCCAAATCTTTTACGACGAAAACCCAAACTGCCGTAATTTAAATTACACCAAAGCAGTTGAATCTACAACTAAGTCTACCCCACCAGATGACGCTCGGGTATCGTTAACACAAACTATTACCCTGACCCCAACACCCCTCTCCAGTACTAACAAGACCACAACCAGCCCAGCGACCGCCCTCGTAATTGAGGCGGGCGTCCCAAGCAATGAATCCACCAGTGCCCATAAGAGTACTGCGATGGATGCTGCCTTGGTCGACCACGAAGAAATATCCAATAACCCGAAAATCAGAAGGCGAAGAGACAAATATTCCTCCGGCGACGACCGCGGGGTACGTGACGCCCTCTCGCCAAGAAGCAAAAAGATTAGCAACAGCCCACGAACCACAGCTCGCCTCGATCAGAGCGTTGAACGACTTCTGACCGTCTTAACTGCGACCCCACCCAGCGAAAACCAGAGTGAGGTATTCAAGCCTCAGCTAACATGCCCGACACCAGAACATCTCACAAGCAAGAACGACCATCGTCTGCGCAAGGACGCGTTGAAATTTTTCAACGAAGAACTGAAACCCGAAACCACTGATTGACCATGCACCGCACTAGACTCAAAAATCCCAACGACTACTACTCAGTTCATCATAATGTTTAAAATAAACTCCATAGAAGAGAAACGCATTCGCTCAAGAAGCAAACACAAAGATCGTACTCCCTCGTCCTCCTGCTCCTACAAGAGCACTCTCAGCCAAGAATGCAGTGAGTCAAGAATATCATGTTCTACAGAAAGCGGACGCTCTTGCGAACGCTCTCGATCTAAGACACGAACACAACGAAAGTTCCTACAAACCACGTAACCGCTCCAGACCATCAAGATTTGGGCGTGAAACATATCCGAAATCAGCAACAACACAATACTTCAGTGAAATTGCCAGGGACTTAGAAGCAAGAAATATGGATTATTACCGTCAATCTCCACCCATAAATCTTTGGTGGTAGGCCTCCAGGAGATCAAACTTCGTGACACAACCACCTTCACAATCCCTCAATATGTCATACACCGTCGCGAAGGTCACAATAATTTGACTGCACACGGCGGAGTGGCAGTCATAATTCATCAGTGCATACCTCATCACCTCATCCCTCTGAGAACAGAACTCCAAGCTGTCGCAGTGAAGGTATGTATCTCAAAACCAATTACAGTGGTATCTATCTACTCGTCACGAAACCACAATTTCACGGAGGCACTAATGACAGATCTGCTTAATCAACTGCATCATCTCGTACTTCTCCTTGGAGACTTCAACAGCTCACACGAAGTGTGGGGATGCGTGAGAACGGACCCCAGGGGAGTGATGATGGCCAACACCATAGGCACTCACGACCTGGTCCTTCTCAACGATGGACAACCAACCCGGATCACCCTCGAAATTGAAACCGCCATCGATTTATCAATCTGTTCTCCCACTTTAGCGCACCAACTCATTTGGGGAGTCCTGCCCTCAACACACGACAGTGATCACAACCCAGTAATCATATCGCTTCTTACCAACCGACCAAACAACCCCGACGCACAGGAACTTTGATTCAACTACCGGAAAGCCAGCTGGGAGGAATACTCAACACATGTCGCATGAGACGATGTGGAGGGCCTTCCCGAAGACATTTCAGAGCGCGACCTTATCCCACATCTATTCGAGAAATTCCAAAGTACAGCTGTCGCATTCATTCATCAATACTTACCCTCAACCATTTTCCCAAAACCTTGGTGATACCTGGAGGTACAAGAAGCAATGGACCAGCGTGAAAGGATGTACGGGGCCTTTCACCGAGCACGTTCCCCCAGAAACCGAGTAGCAAGGACAAGGGAAACTGCCGTGTTCCGCAAGCTTAGCGTGGTTGACCCAATTAGTTAACACAATCAATCGAAACCCCCCTATTTCCAAAGTGTGGGGAAAAATTAGATGTATCCAAGGTTGCCTCGAGCGTTCCATGCACATTTTGTCGGACGGAGACACTATCCATTCTTCATGCGCGGACATCGCGGATAAGCTGGCTCAGACTATCAGCCAAATATCGCAATCAACGAACTATACGGCTTCTTTCCAACTGGAAAAGATACTAAGAGAAAGTGAGCATATTGACTTCACTTCCGCAAATGGAGAATTCTACAACAAACCTTTCTCCCTTCATAAAATACAGTATGCTATCTACTACAGTCGTGAAGCCTCACCCGGGCCAGACCGACTGCACATCAATATCATCAAAAACCTTCCTGACAACACTCTCCAGCACCTACTAAATTTGTTCAATACGTTGTATTCAAACTCAATCTTTCCCAATCAATAGCGGGAATCCGTAATTATCCCGATGCCCGAACCCGGAAAATGTCACAGCGACCCGCATTTATCGTTCCATTGCTCTTACTAGCGTCCTATGTAAGACTATGGAAAGAATGATAAACTCACGCCTAGTCGACTACTTTGAAATGCATGCAGGCCTTCACAACATCCAGTGCGGTGACTGTAAGCGCCACTCCACAACGGACCACCTCGTGCGACTAGAATCAGACATTAGACAGGCCTTCGTCCGAAGAGAACATGTGATTTCCAAATTTTTCGACGTCGAAAAAGTATACGACACTTGGTGGAAATACGAGATTATGAAGGATCTCCACCGTAAAGGCTTGAGAAATTTCCTACCATGTTTCATCCACCAATTTCTACAAAACCGTACCTTCAGGGTCAAGATTGACGACACTCAGTCTCCGTCATATCCGCAAGAAATGGGCATCCCCAAGGGCAGCGTCCTCAGTGTCACTCTTTTTATAATCAAAATCGATCAGTTAGCATACATTCTTCCGTGAGCCAGAAGACTGCTCTCATCACTATCCGTGGACAACCTAAAATAAGCTACAGACACCCCAGCCTCATAACCGTTCAACAAGAACTCCAGTAGTGCCTAAGCTTAGTCGGGAACTGGGCTTCCCTAAACGGATTCCGATTCTCGCCTTCTAAAACTAAAAGCATACTCTACCCTAGTGCCCGGCTTACACATGAAACCAGCCTTAGCGCTTCACAACACCTCCCTAGTATACGAAGAAACGATAAAATTTCTGGGTCTTGTGTGGGACACTGCAGCCCTGGCGACTCGCTGAAAAAGGTAGACGGGACTTTTCCGATCGGTAACATCCTTGAAGTTCGGTGCCGACATAGACACCGGAATGACGTTGTTCAGAGTAATAATACAATCGCGCATGGACTACGTAGCCGTTGTCTACGGTTCAGCTGTCATAACAACCCTCGATTCTCTCTCGAATATTGCAAACAATGCTATGCGTATCGCAACCGGCGCGTTCCGCTCCACCCCAATCGAATTCCTAAACGTGCTCGCTAACGAACTCCCACTTCCACTCCGGCGAGACCAACTTTTGCTACAATACTATTTTATGACTAGCAGTCAAATCAACAACCCGGCAATCAGCCACATCACCAACATATCCGATAAATGCCTTTTCGCGGCTAAAAAGAATCTATGCCCACCATTTTTCCTACGAGTGGACAACCTGCTGACTTCGCTAAACATCAATCGTAGGGCTGTTAAGCCTTCGTTTTCCTCCAGAATCCATCAAATTAACACACCAACATGGATGATAAACGCACCACCATCACTGAAGATCTGTACAAAAACTTTGATGCGGAGCAGATATCTCTTCTGTTATTGCTAGACTTATCGAAAGCATTCGATAGTGTAAGCCATACCATGCTTTTTGGCAAGCTCCGCAACACCGGGATAGACCATACTTGGTTCGAAAGTTATCTGATGAATCGGCAACAATCAGTTAAACTCGATAACGCAACTATGTCAAATTCGGCTACAGTTTCCTTAAGTGTCCCACAAGGTTCGATACTTAGCCCTTTGTTGTATCTGTTTTTTGTAAATGACAGACAATAAAATAACAAAAATCAAGCGAAAATGGTAATGTACGCCGATGATGTTCAAATATTGCTTTCCCGAAAGCCGTCGAATCTGAATGCACTGAAAGACGACGCTGAGACAGCCGTAACTAATCTGAAATCTTGGTATGATAAAAATGGACTCAAGCTCAACTCTGAAAAAACAAAATGCATCTCGTTCGGCTCGAACTCGAAAAGATAAGCAGTTCCAATAAATTTCTCTATCAGAATAGATAAATCTGACATTCCTGTTGAAGATAAAGTTATAAGTCTCGGAGTATGGTTTGATCCCGATCTTTCCTTCAAACACCACGTAACTACTCAGTGTTCCAAGTTGAATGGAACACTTTTGTTCCTAAACTCCGCAAAAAGAGAATTTGATTTCAAATCAAGATTACTGATTGTCCACGCTTTAGTATTTTCTCACATTAACTGCTGCCTTTCAATTTGGGGGAAATGCACCAAAACTCAAAGAGAAAAGTGCAACGTTGTAAAAACTTTGCGGCAAGAAAAACATGCGATGGTAACCACAGAAAACGAGACCACGTAAGTCCTCTCCTCGAAAAATGACTGTGGCTCAATATCGACTACAAACTGGCAATCCATGAACCGATCAGAATTCATAAAGATCTTCTAGAAAAACATTCACCCGGCAGCCAAAGGCACATATATTTTCGAGGTGAAAAGAACAATCGATTCACAAGAAATAATTATACTCTGCACGTTGAACTCAGGAAAACAGAAACTGCCTGTGGAGCTTTTTCGATCACTAGACCAAAATCATGGAACAACCTTTCCACAAGCCTCAAGAATCTTGAAACCAATAAGTCCTTCATGAACAAGCTTAATAAAGCTCTGTTGACCGATCAATTCAAAACTGTAACTTTGCCAGCAAACACAAGCTAAATGCATAATACCAGTAACCAGAAAATGCATTCTGTTACTGAGCATGTCCGAAAACGGCAACACCATAACTCTCAACATAGAGACACCATCTAATCGTTTTTACTCTGACGATACATATGTTTTTTATGTTTCTATCGATCACAATTGTCTTTGCCTATTACCACAAGTGTTAACTAGCGTTTTGTCTATTTCTTTGTTTTAAATGTTCCAGTCGTTTTAGTATAATTAAGATACAAACTCAGTCTTTTCGAGGAACGATAGGCAGCTTCTAACTTTGACAAAGGTTAACTCGATTTTAATGTAATTCATTGAATCATTTCTAACAATCAACGTACCTTTTTTGATGAAACAATCATTGCCTTATAAGTTAACATTTTGCTTTGTCTTCTACAGCAGAAGTATATTCATCTGACTTGTGTACTCCAGCATTGTATTATTCTGATTGTCAATCATTTAATAATTTCCTAGCGGTCATGAAGTGTGTCTACTGTGTATTCAGTTGTTTGGTATGTATTTTATGAATAATTTTTCTTTGTATAACTTATGTCGCCTTTTCACCCCTACATTATTAATACAATGGTTTAGACCCATCTTTACAATATGTTACCGCTTTTCGATTCCCCAACCCTATATTGTATTCATATTTTCTGTATAATTCATGTCGTCCATCCACATTTTTGTCACCGTACAATAATGTAGACTTCTCATTACAATATGTTAGCACATTTTGATGTCCCAACCCCTTGTTCTCGGGACTCTAACCACATGCATGAGTGATTTCCCACCCCATGTACATGTTATTTTCAAAACCTATCTATTTTGTTATTTATCCACCCCCAAGTATTTCTTCTTTTTCAACCCCGCGTGTCACTGGTTTTCACGACGCTATGTAGTCGGAATTATTTTGTCCTAATAGACATTTTCTGTATGTGCACCGAGGATACTATTGTAAATAATATATCGCTCCATGTAATCCAAACCAACGGCCCCTAGAGATGAGCTGTGACGAATTCAAATTGAACTTTCGAGGAACGATAGGTAGCTCCCAGCTCTGACAGAGGTCAACGCGATGAGAGTATATTTTATTGAATCATATCTACCATTTACCGTCGTATTTTTGAAGATACAATCATTGTCACATAAGCTAATATTGTGCTACATCTTCTATAACAGAAGTATATTAATTCAATTTATGTACTCCAGTATCGAGTTATTCTGATTGTGAATCATTTAATCATTTCCTAGCGGTCATGAGGTGTATATATTCAGTGCTATGTACATATTTTATGAATAACTTATGTCGTCTATTCACTACTTCATTATTCATACAATGTTTTACGCCCATCATTACAATATGTTATCGCATTTTGTCATGAAATATTTATATCCAGTGTTATGTATATATTAGTGTATAATATATGTCGTCTATTCAACCCTTTATTATTCGTATTTTACCCCATCTTTACAATATGTTAACGCATTTCAATTTCCCAGCCCCATGTTTTCAGGATTTCTTAGCCCCATGTGTGGGCGGTTTTCTCAATCCTATGTACTTCGTAATTTTCCCAACCCTATGTATTCGTGATCGCCCTACCCCATGTATTTCGTGCCAGGCATTCCTGATTCTTACCTCAGATAAGACGTTGGCTGTTGATCATTGATTATAATTATATAATTTATAATCTGTTGCATGAAATCAGAACCGGCGGCAAATTCAAGTTGATTTTTCGTTTACGTTGATTCAAATAGTGTTCATAGCAATAAAGTTTTATGTGTTATATTTAAAAAATTGAAAACCCATTGCCAGATGATGGAAATAAATGATTTAATAATAATAAAAGAAAACTAAACCTGGAAGTGTACCCGAAAGCTACTACTCCAACCAACGCATACCGGCAGGAATTCCTAAAACTACTTGAGGAAGATTACTTAGAGCACCGCCACATATTCACTGACGGCTCCAAAACCGCGGATGGAGTGGGAGCCGCCGCTGTGCGTGGGGACACACCACTCTCGGCCACCCTCCCACAGGAGGCCTCCGTGTTCGCCACGGAACTCCACGCACTCGAACAAGCCATCTCTGTTGCAAAAACTGATCGCTTCCCCGAATACGTCGTATTCTGAGACAGTCTGAGTGTCCTCACCCAGCTTAAAACACTGCTCTACGAACATCCCCTTCTACGTAAATTGCAGCACGATCTCTTTGTGATGTCCGAGACAGGTCTGGCAGTCGAATTCTGCTGGATCCCCAGGCACGCGGGAATAAGAGGAAACGTACTTGCGAACTCGCTTGCTAAACTGTCATCTACTCACACGGAACAATTTTTCTCAATACATTACCGGGACTGGTTCCCTATCATCAACTCTAATGTAACATCCCGACGGGATGAAATGTGGCAACAGAGTGCATAAAAAATGCTTTCAGTCAAACCCTCAGTCGGAGAATGAGAAACAAAGTTCACCAACAGGAAATATAAAGTGTTCATCAACCGCTTGTGCACGGGACACTCGTGGATAACTCACAACCGCCTGATGGATGTCGACGTGGGACTAAACGCGCCACCTTGCCGCTGTTGCCACCAAGTGGCTATCAGCGTGAAACACTTACTGATGGATTGCAACGCACTCGCGGCAGCCCGACGAGCGTTCTTTAATCCCCCGTGCAACCTACAAAGCCTACTCGCTGACCCAACCTACCGTAAAACGCTTATCGCTTTCGGAGAACACACCGGACCATACGAAGCTGTCTAAGCCCCAAATACCTGTGCAAGTGATGTTGTCTCTCCACCCCATTACGCACAGAGATAACAACACATTTACGAAGATACGTATTAAATCTTTACTTTCTTGTACGCGCTAGTACGCTAATGTGCCACAATTGAAATATATACTTGATTTCATCTTGACATGACTAATATTTTCGCAAGCGAGGCCGTGCGAACTTGCCTGATTCAATGACGCGCGGTCGCACCCTACGGGGGAGCCTATTATGACTCAAGTTGAGGTCCGGTGGAAATGAGGCGCAGAGATTCTCGCTCGAGCAATGTGAGCAAATTTATCAGAAACCAAGTTTATTATTCTGAAGTTATAGATTTTTAATGTGCAGTGTATGATTTTAATGCGCAGTGTATGGCTTTAGTGTGCAATGTATGGTCTTAGTGTGTAGGTATGATTCTAGTGTACAGTGTATGGTTTTAGTGTGCAGTGTATGGTTTTAGTGTGCAGTGTATGGCTTTAGTGTGCAGTGTATGGTTTTAATGCGCAGTGTATGGCTTTAGTGTGCAATGTATGGTCTTAGTGTGCAGGTATGATTCTAGTGTACAGTGTATGGTTTTAGTGTGCAGTGTATGGTTTTAGTGTGCAGTGTATGGTTTTAGTGTGCAGTGTATGGTTTTAATGCGCAGTGTATGGCTTTAGTGTGCAATGTATGGTCTAAGTGTGCAGGTATGATTCTAGTGTACAGTGTATGGTTTTAGTGTGTAGTGTATTGTTTTAGTGTGCAGTGTATGGTTTTAGTGTGCAGTGTATGGTTTTAGTGTGCAATGTATGGTCTTAGTGTGCAGTGTATGGTCTTAGTGTGCAATGTATGGTCCTAGTGTGCAGTGTATTGTTTTAGTGTGCAGTGTATGGTTTTAGTGTGCAGTGTATGGTTTTAGTGTGCAGTGTATGGTTTTAGTGTGCAGTGTATGGTTTTAGTGTGCAGTGTTTGGTTTTAGTGTGCAGTGTATGATTTTAGTGTGCAGTGTATGATTTCGGTGTGGACTGTATGGTTTTAGTGTGGACTGTATGGTATTAGTGTGCAATGTATGGTTTTAGTGTGCAGTGTATGGTTGTAGTGTGCAGTGTATGGTTGTAGTGTACAGTGTATGGTTTTAGTGTGCAGTGTATGGTTTTAGTGTGCAGTGTATGGTTTTAGTGTGCAGTGTATGGTTTTAGTGTGCAGTGTATGGTTTTAGTGTGCAGTGTATGGTTTTAGTGTGCAGTGTATGGTTTTAGTGTGCAGTGTATGATTTTAGTGTGCAGTGTATGATTTCGGTGTGGACTGTATGGTTTTAGTGTGGACTGTATGGTTTTAGTGTGCAATGTATGGTTTTAGTGTGTAGTGTATGGTTGTAGTGTGCAGTGTATGGTTGTAGTGTACAGTGTATGGTTGTAGTGTACAGTGTACGGTTTTAGTGTGCAGTGTATGGTTTAAGTGCGCAGTGTATGGTTTTAGTGTGCAGTGTATGGTTTTAGCGTGCAGTGTATGGTTTTAGTGTGCAGTGTATGGTTTTAGTGTGCAGTGTATGGTTTTAGTGTGCAGTGTATGGTTTTAGTGTGCAGTGTATGGCTTTAGTGTGCAGTGTAT
>SDVV010027253.1:0-12135 GCA_016164225.1 Gammarus roeselii | reverse complement strand
TGGCACTGAAACCTGTCGACACAGAAATTTGTCGCCACATAGAATTTGTCGACATAAATTTGTTGACACACAAATTGTCAGCACCAAAAATTTGTCGTCACATGATTCGTTGACACAAATTTGTCACCAAAATTTTTACCAGCACAAGAATTGGTCGACACGAGAATTTGTCGACACAAGGATTTGTCAACACAAGAATTTGTCGACACAAGAATTTGTCGACACGAGAATTTGTCGACACAAGAATTTGTCGACACAAGGTTTTTACTGACCCAAGTAAGTTATCGATACAAGAATTTGTTCATGCAAAAATTTGTCGACACGAGAATTTGTCGACGCCAGAATTTGTTGACGCAAGAATTTGTTGACGCAAGAATTTGTTGACGCAAGAATCTGTCGACGCAAGAATCTGTCGACACAAGAATCTGTCGACACAAGAATCTGTCGACACAAGAATCTGTCGACACGAGAATCTGTCGACACGAGAATCTGTCGACACGAGAATCTGTCGACACGAGAATCTGTCGACACAAGAATCTGTCGACACAAGAATCTGTCGACACAAGAATCTGTCGACACAAGAATCTGTCTACACACGAATTTTGTCAACACGAATTTTGTTGACACGAATTTTTATCGACCCACAAAATCTGTCTACACAAACATTTTGTCGATTCACAAATTTTGCAGACAGAAAATGTATTGCCACAAAATTTATCGCCACAAAATTTTGTCGACAAACTTTAACGTCACACAGAATCACCTCAGCGAAAAGCGAGCGATCGCAAGTCATCAGATGACCGCATCACAGGCTCGCATTGTGCCCAACAATGACCTCCTACGGCACTACGGTTCATTCGGAAGGTCTCGTATCCAGGTCAGTTGAGTGCAACATAGACTTCAGTCATGACAGCGCCTCCAGGCAATCCTACATGTGCGGCGTGCAGGAATAGATATCGTGCAACGAGACAGAGCCTCCCGATCAAAAAGAGCTCTACTCCTGGTCGAATGCGCACTTCTCGCTTTACATCAGGCTGCCTTAGAATCGTGGCCTTGAGGGAATTCGCAAATGCACCCTACAGGCTCACTTTGATACCATTAGGGGCAAGACCGGTTTTTCTTTCCGACACATCCCGGCAGAAGTATGCACGAAGGATCTCCAGCTCCGCGCTCAGACCCTGCGCAGCTAGGTCTTCAGCGCGTCACTGACGGATATTCTTGCTCGCATCCGTGATCCCGCCTTACGCCTACGGATGGCACGCAACTTCCCCGCAGTCACTGCATTGCTCGTATGAGCATTCCACCCCGCTCCAAGTCCTTAGGTGACAGTGGAAAACGGGACCGCTCCCCTTCCCGTAAGTACTAACGCTCTTCCGGCGGCCCTCAGGAGTCACCAAGCACACGGGTGCGAAGCCACGCCTTGAGTCAAACGCTTCCTGTCCAAAGGCCTCTTTTTTGAGAGGGGCGTCACGACCTTCTCCTTTCGATTACGCTGTCTCGCACCGACAACACGAGAGCGCTCTCAACCTTTTCAGGTTAGACTTCCGGCGCAAAAGAGTAGTCACGGCAGGGCCCAAACGTCCAGCTGTTGCATCTCTTATCTTCGGGAGGAGATCACCTATCGATCGACCTTTCAGAACTCGACAAATACATCCCGTTAACCGCGTTCCGAGGGTCCAACCTACTACGAATACGAGCGGTGCTGAAGTCCCCTTTTTGGTTCACCAAGTTGTACACCAAGGACGCTTTCCCACACGTCCCAACTCATCCCAAGTTCCAAAAGTTCCTGGCCTTCAAACTACGAAGCCAACGGTACCTTTACAACGCTTGCGAAGCTGTCCCTTCGCTTGCTCCACCAGCAAGGGATAGATGCGGCCTTCTACATCGACGACTGGCTGCTCCAGGCACCGACGGCGCATCACTGCCGGCGCACTATCCTGACGACCTGCAACTTTTTTCTCAAGCTCGTTTGCCACGTCCACCTGGGGAAGTCTATTCTGGAACTCACCCAGCAGTTCGATTTCCTGGGGGTTACACTCAATGGAGAGGCCGGGCCCATCGCCCCGACCTCATAGCACATCGACCGCCGCAGTGACATGGCCTCGGAGTTACTTCCCCGCAGAACTCTTGCTTCGACAACACCAGAGTTCCCTCGGCCTTACGTATGAACGAATACCTTACCTACGCCATGCTCACCACTTCCTCAACGGAGTGGTGCTCGCAGCACGATCCTGGCGCCTATGCAGCAAGACCAGCCATCTCAGCAATCCCTATCTCCGAGCGGTACAGCCCTGGAGCAGCGAGACTTTCCTTCACTCCCACGACCCGTTCGCGGTGCCTCCGCCGAAACACCTCCTGTGGACGGACGCATCGGGCGTCGCGTGGGGGCTGTATGCTGCAGCGACCAGCAGTCTTCCGGCCGCTGGTCGCCATTAGGATGTATTCTCCATGTTACGTCGAAGGAATCGCCGGCCATTGTACATGCGCTGCGGGCATGAGCTCATTGGCACCACACTACAATTCACGTGTTGTCAGACAACAGGGCGGGTGTAACCATGATGAACCACTTGGGCTCCAGCAAGGCCTCGGCATGGCAGAAGTTCGGAGCACACCTACTAAGATCCTCCAGCGCCGTCACCTCTTGCTTCTCGCGACCTACCGTCCGGGCCAATCAGCTCTCACGCCTCCCACCAGTCGGAAAGGAGTGGACGCGGACGCCTCGAGGCCTCACCCTCCTCTCGGCCCTGTGTGGGACTAGGCGAATCCGGCACTCTTCGCGCATCCGGGAGACCATAACTTCCCACTTTTTGCAGCTCAGTTTCATTACCCACGAGCATTTTTTGTGGTTTACCTCCACTGGACTTAGTGAAGGGGAATATACCTGTTCCCTCCATACAACCTGATCCACCAGGTGCCCCACAAGCTCGAGACGTACCGCTACAGCGGCATCCTCTTGGTGCCCGACCACCCGGAAGGTTGTCGTGTCTTTCCGCGACCTTCCGCCCGCCATCGACGTGTCCCAAGCGCGTCGAAGGCAGGGAGGTGCCTCTTTCATCACGACCCTTCTCAAGTTATCTCGCATCAAGTTTTTCAAAACGGTGCTCTCTATTAATTACAATAAATCGTTTGCAGACACTCTAATCAAGGCACAGGCAGTCCACACAACGCCAATACCCAAAAACTTCTGGACTCGTTTCCAAGCGGGGCTTCGCGCCACGAAGGTACAGTCCATCAACCAATCCACCTCCTTCCCGTTCCTGCACTGTGTCGGCAAATAGAAGCAGCTCGTCCCTCGTACAGTTTTACCTTACAGGAAGGCGCTTCATTTGCCTCTCTTTCATAGGCTTGGCATCACGACCCGCGAGGCAATCTTCAAGAAAGACGTTTCGTGCCGCAGTGGAAGCTGGAGCCGGTTCTCGACAGGCTCGCCTCACCACGCTTCACTACTCAGACGACTGCAGTATTGGCGCTCTTTCAGAAAATTCTGTTGCTCCTCGCCCCCCCCCCCCCTCTAGCAATCGGTTAAGTTCACGGGCCGCGCGAGTCACTACCCAACCGCGGGGGTGAACACCCTTTTTTCCCTTCAGACTTCCCTCTTCTTTTCACCCATCTATTTCTCCTATTCTCCCCCATCCTGATTTGCTTGATTTTTATTTACCTCATTTGCATCTTATGTTTAGTTCAAATCTCCTTAAACTTGTCTCAGACTCCTTCTTAACAACTCTCCTAATAGTCGTTGCTCAAAAACACACATACACACGCACGCACACACAAACACGCACACTCAAACATACACATATCGGTTCTAACTATTCTCTTTTCGGGTTGCAAATAACAGCCAAGTTGCGCTTTCTTTCATGCGACCATTTTTTACGACTATTCCTCCTTCTTTTTTCCATTCATGCTGTCCTCATACGTGAAATTCCCTTCACCTAGTGTAGATCTCATGCATGGGATCCCCGTGTTCTGTCTTTTTTTTTCATCTTTCCCCTCAGCAGGTGTTGGAGCGCGTAGCCCGGCACCTTAAGGACTACTGTGGATCCTTGGGGTCTGAACCCGGGTAGGTAGTGGGTTATTTCTCCTTACTGCCATCCGGGGAGTGCTGGGACCATATGGCGTCAGCACCTTAGGAGTTCCTGTGGCACCCGTACATACCATAGACGTTCGTCGCGTAGAGGATTTTGACTTAGCGCAGCAGTAAACCTAACTCAAACATGGAAAGAAAATAAACTACGACTAACTTGATGCAGCACTGTTTGCTGGTTTGACATTCGGCGCCAGAAGGAAATTGACTCCAGTGCACTAATCTGTTGCTCGTCACTCGCGCAGCAGGAAACAGGGTCTCTGAAATCGCAGCAACGGCACGCATGGGACTACAGTTCTCTAAGAACCCTCCAAGCGCCTTCGTTCTGACTGCGGACAAGTTCCAGTACTAAAACTAGACCCTCACCCACACGTTACCGCTGATCTCTATCGCCTCACTGCTGCCGGATGGCCGGGCACACGGCCCGGGCCCTATGACCATACTCAACGCCTTCGTAGCACGATGTCCGTCGAACAATGACTTGTTGCTCTTCCATCCTACTTCAGGCAAACCACTCACGACATCATCGGTCGGGCATTACATCTGCTCATTTATGCCTTCACTAAAGTTCACGACGCCAGAAAATGTGCCTCATCTCTCGCTTATATGCGTGGGGTCCCTCTCCAAGACTTCATATCCAAGGAGTTCTGGAAGTCGCCCCACGTATTCGGGCACAAGTACCTAGTTGTAGTGTGGAACCCTAACCCACCTTGCGTACTGACAACAAGGTGGATGGTCCCTCTCGCGTCATGGGTTTGTGACATTACGCCAGCTAATGCCAGAAACTTTGGTACATGTTATAGGGTACCTGTATAGATTATCTTACCAAATCGTTATGAAGTACTCAACGCTACGGCTTCAGGATAAGGATTACATCGGTTTCCTCAGTATCTATTTACGTTATCCGACTTACTGTACGGCAAGGTCACCATACTAGCCATGGTACACATGGTAAATACTTCAATATTGAGGATTCTACTGCCACACCTGGCTGGTCATTTACACTCATACTAGAATGCAGTATATATTGATGCACATGATTACGTTTTAGATGCTCATACTCTAGGCCCGCACATGGTTTGGCCGCTGTGAGCGAATATATTGATTGACGTAGGCACCAAGCATTACTTGTCTTGACCTACGGTTACAGTCATTACCACCATTTATACAAGTGTGTTATCATTCCCTTACACGGCAAGCGCTTCTTTGGGAACACCCACTATGAGATGCAGCCGATCCATCCAACTTCTGTGTTCTGCTGGCATCGGCCAGCTTGCGCTACATGATGGTATTTTCTATGCTAAACCATATGGCTGTTATGGAGTGGAAAAGAATATAACTAAATTATCTCGATAAAAAGCTATATCTCTCTAACTTAGTAAGAGCCATATGGGGCCTCCTCCTCCCCCTGCTATCTTAACAATACACTCCTTGCAGGAAGTTGCTCGCTAGCTCTCATGAATGAAGGAGCTCGGCAAATCTTGCTCATATAGGTAGGGAGGGGGTTGGGGGTTTCTCTAGATAAAAAGCTATATCTCTGTAACTTGGTAAGAGCAATATGGGGCCTCCTCCTCCCCCTGCTATCTTAACAATACACTCCTCGCGGGAAGAAGCTCGCTAGCTCTCATGAATGAAAGAGCTCGGCAAATCTTGCTTATATAGGTAGAGAGGGGTTTGGGGGTTTCGGCGGGCCAAAACAGCAGGAGGCGGGAGACGCTGCTGTACCTAGAAGACATTTAAACCCCCAATTGCGGGAGACGCGCCACGCTGTTCCTAGCCAACATTTAGCCAGATTTTTAGCTAAAAACTCGAGCACAGTCGAGGAACTAAGAAGTTTTGAATTTCCCGAGTAAGGTTAAAAGACACGAGGGTCTAAATCAGTCGAAAACTACGTTCAACGAATGTTATCAAGATTCTCTTATAAATGCGTCTCTGTAATGTTTTCTCGTCAAGATTAATTCGAATAAAAGCACTTTACTTTACAGAGAAACAGCTTTCTATTGAGAGAATCAAGATAACAAAAGTTATAGTTTATCTGTGCCCTTTTTTCGTGGTTATAAATTTTGTATTATTATATATCGAGGCCGGTTGAGACAAGGTGACCCAGGGAATGAGAGATACTCGTGGGGCTCCGGGGGATTCGGAAACCCTGGGGACTTGGAAGACCAGAAGGACTTGGGGGACCCACTTGGGCCCTTCTGCGTCCCATCAGACGGAGTGGGAGCCACCGCTGCGTACGGAGACATCCTACTCTCAATCACCCTCCCACAAGAGGCCTCCGTGTTCTCTGCGGAGCTCCACGCACTCGAACTAGCCATCTCTAAAAACGGATCGCTTCCCCAAATACGTCGTATTCTCGGACAATCTGAGTGTCCTCACCCAGCTTCAAACACTGCACTACGAGCATCCCGTTCTACGTAAATTGCAGCATGATCTCTTTGTGATGCCCGAGACGGGTCAGGCATTCGAATTCTGCTGGATCCCCGGGCACGCGGGAATAAGAGGAAACGAACTTGCGGACTCGCTTGCTAAACTGGCATCTACTCACAAAGAACAATTTTTGTCAATACATTACCGGGACTGGTTCTCAATCATCAACTCCCATACAGCATCCCGATGGGATGAAATGTGGCACAAGAGTGGACAAAAAATGCTTCCAGTCAAACCCTAAGTCTGAGAATGGGAAACTATGTTCACCAACAGAAAAGACCAAGTGTTCATCAACCGCTTGTGCACAGGACACGTGGATAACTCTCAACCACCTGATGGATGTCGACATGGGACCAAACGCGCCACCTGGCCCCTGTTGCCACCAAGTGGCTATCAGCGTGAAACACTTACTGATGGATCGCAACGCACTCGCGGCAGCCCGACGAACGTTCTTAAATCTCCCGTGCAACCTACAATGCCTACTCACTGACCCAATTTTCTGGAAAAGGCTCATCACTTTCGGAAAACACACCGGACTAAACGAAGCTGTCTAAACCCGTAACACCTGTGCAAGTGAGGTAGTCTCTCCACCCCATTACGCACAGAAATAACAATTCATTTACGAAGATACGCGTTAACTCATTACTTTCTTGTACGTGCTAGTACGCGAATATGCCACAATTGAAATATGTACTGACTTCATCTTGACATGACTAATATTTTCGCATGCGAGGTCGTGCGAATTTACCTGAATCAACGACGGTCGCGCCCTACGGGGGAGCCTATTATGACTCACGTTGAGGCTCCGGTGGAAATGAGGCTTAAATCAAATCAAATCTGTGTCTCTTTGGGACACCCTTGATACCCTCTGGCACTTCCTTGAGAAATTTTGGGACCCTCTTGATGCTCATGAATCCTGGAACCTCTGCTCCCCTTCCTACGCTCTGAAGGCCGTACACAGAAAAATGTATGTATGTGAAATGCTTGAGTAGAGAAATTTGTTATTACAGTCCACGAATTACTGGCACAGACGGGGAGAGCCGCGTCGAGGCTTGTCGATGTGCTCCGAGATCAGTCTAAACATGTTGAGACGAGTCGAGTTGGGTGCGACGAGACTGGCCGAAATTACTCGAGACAAGACGAGGGGACTTGAGGGACCCGGAGAGATCGGGGCACCCGATGGACTTGGGTTACCCTCCGGGTGCCGTCGGGCTCTTTTGGAACACGATGGACCTCTGCCCCCCCCCCCCCACCCTATCCTCTTACACTATAAGAGTGATGTCAATAAGCTGAGCAGTTTTTAGCCCATGATGAACCTGCTTTTTCTTTCCTCTTCACGATCCACAATTCTGTCATTAAATAATCCAAGTGTATTTGTGCGAGTTCTTGTATGTGATTTTGTGAATAAGCGTTTTTCAGTCTGTGCTCGGTTGCGCGTGCGCGGACCATTCGCAATTTCTGTGGTTGACCTTTACCGCGTATCTATAAACCTTGTGATGCGTTGCGGTTGGAGTTGATCTGATCCGTGAAGCCGCAGTCCATGTACCAATTTCGACGACACTGTCTGTGCGCACTGGCGTGCGTTCATATTACTTATGAGGTTCTGAGGGGTTGGAGGCGGGGTTTCGTTTTGTCTGAGTCTTCATCTCACCTGAATGGGGAAGTTTTACTGTAACTAAACTAGATCGCGTCGCTGTAAACATTGTGTTGCGTTGCTGTCGGAGATTACTTTGTCCTTGTAGCCGTAAACCTTGTACCAATCTCGACGATGCTACCTGTACGCACTAGCGTCCATGCATATTAATCTTGAAGTTCTAAATGATTCAAAACGGAAATCCGTTTCGTCTGAACGGTTTTCATGCGCGCACCAGTGTGCGCCTGACACTACTGAAATTTTCAAAATGTTTTAACTTTGACGACGTTGCTCTTCTCGCACGCCTCGGCGTGCGAGTCTACTGCAATCCATGATCGTCGTGCCCTACGGGTAGCCTGTTATGACTCACGTTGAGGCTGCGGTGGAACTGATGCTTAAATCAAAATCTAAGAGTTATTAGAGGCAGTTCAGTATTTTAAGAACTTGAGATTTCATGTGGTGAAAACTTGAGGGTGACAACTGGGGTGAAATCTAGATGGTGCACTGGAGAGCGTGACGAGCTGTAGAACATTGGGTACGGAAGCAAAGAGAGGGCTGTGTGTGGGGGTGCTACCTCAACTGTGCTGTGAGAGGGAGGGGGGAGCGGAAGAGAGGAGAAGGTTGAATGATTTGGAGATGGAATATCTGAGAGGTATGACTGGAGTGTCGCTGAGGAATGGACTCAATAATAGAGGTGCGACGATACCTAGATTTCCGCCGATATTCCGATGCTAATACTTCCGATTTCGATACTTCCGATGCCGATACTTCTGAAGCCGATACTTCTGATGCCGATACTTCCGATGCCGATACTTCCGATGCCGATGCTTGCGATGCCGATGCTTGCGATGCCGATGCTTGCGATGCCGATGCTTGCGATGCCGATGCTTGCGATGCCGATGCTTGCGATGCCGATGCTTGCGATGCCGATGCTTGCGATGCCGATGCTTGCGATTCCAAAAATGGCTGAGACGCGATACTGGTACCGATATTTTAACCTTATATATCAAATTAATATTATCTTATGTATTCCGGACAAATGGAAACGAATTAAATGAAATCTAAATGTAGTGAAACAAAAAATCGTTGTTAAGTTTACATATTTAAAACTAAAGTTGTTAACCATGAGACGCATTAAATGCGTAGCTCTGTAGATAATTGGTATTGATTTACCTATTAGCACAATTAACAGCAGATGATAAACATCAGGTGTTCAGAGCTAGTTTGTTTACCATATAATTCGTTTTCTAATTTGTACCTTGCATTCAAATTTAGATTCAACGGTATTGCAACCTAATATAATGAGATTGGCTGTATTTGTGCTGGTTGATTGACCTTTTCTGTGGTGGTTCGGATGCATGGTAACCACGAAAGATAAGAGATTGGTTGTGGAGGATGAATGCCCTGAAGCTGGCTTTATTGTGAGTTGGTATAATGGGTGATGAAAGCAGAGATGAGTGGGCGTTGTTGACCTTGAGAACAACCAAGGTCGAGGAGGTTGGATAGCGTGAAGCAGGCTTCAGGGAGGACAGACTTCAGGCTGGAGGTCGCCAGGGAGTGTGCAATGAATAGCTGTGAGTTTAGACTGATTACGCATGGATGTGTTCTGACGTGACCCTGATGCTCTTTCCTGCTCTTGAAGTCTTGTTGAGGAAGGCAGCGGACGCGGATGTGGGAAGGACCGACGTTTAGCAGGGGTAAATCAGTGAAATCTGTCGGTCCCTGCCGCTGACACTGATCTCGGACCTCACTCCTGACCAGAAGTGTGTGTTACGGAATCTTTGCGAAACTTTTACCGTTAAAAGCTAAGTTTTGGCAAGTTTACGAGTGCATGAGAGATTGTTCTGTGCCTTGCACTCCCTCATTTGGGGCATTCACCCATGCGTCTGTATCTGTCCAAACCTAACCTAATGCTTCACCTCGGCTCACCAGGACCGCCTGACATTATGGCTCCATCTCCCGCCGTCTTTACTCCTCCCGTGGGGGCCGTCTCGCCCATCGGGTTGCCTCTTTCAATTCTCTCGCATGTGGGGGGTCCATTCTCTCCACCACCCTCCCCCGCGCCTTCACAACTGCTACCCACGGTCCCTACCAACGGCGAAGAGATGCACGTCAACGTAGGTTAGTTCCTTCATCCTGTTTTACTTTGGTATTAGGTTTTAGGTGTTTAATAATTAAGGCTTTGTCGGCACATCTCACCGTTGGTACGGCCGCTTCAGTATATACCTTATGTACGGTTATTCGTGTGTACCTTACGTGGTCCTTGTTTAGGCGGGGCCTGGACTCCACGGTAACTGCTATTGGTGTTAGTTAACTTGAACAACTGGCAAATGTTCTCGGAGAATGAAACTTACTTATCCATTGCCGAGAGGCCTGCGTGTAGGCAAAGCATCCACTCGTTTGTAAGCAATAACTACAACGACCTGTCTGTTGGTCGGCGATAATTTAGTTTCTTGTTTTAGCTGCTCTTTCGTTGTATTTTGTGCAATTTATCTTGTATAGAAACATTTGTCGACAGATCATTCATATTTTCAAACTCTGTGCATTAACCATCGTTCAACCCTTTGGATCATCGAAGTTCTCCACTAATTTGTTCACTAATTCCCTCCCCTCCTCTTCCCCATCTTTTATGTCCCCCTCAGGCAGTGCGTTGGTCGACGTGGAGTGTGCCGCAGATGGCGTCGTCACCAAGCGCTTCTCTGTTGTGGGCGCGGTGCGGCCGCCAGCACTCGGACACCCTACTCAGGTACGAAAATGAGGGTATTGAAAAACTGTGCAGTGTAAACAGTGCGTTGCTCATGCAACCATTAGATTTATTTCTCCATCTTCGGGTATTGGAGCTAAATCGTTACGTATTCCTTCTGCATATTGTTATTGTATGTACATTGTGTGTACTCACCCTTCATAGCAAGGTATTGACTGTATGTACATTGTGTGTACTCACCCTTCATAGCAAGGTATTGACTGTATGTACATTGTGTGTACTCACCCTTTATAGCAAGGTATTGACTGTATGTACATTGTGTGTACTCACCCTTTATAGCAAGGTATTTTTTTGAATACATCATGGCGTTTGCGGTATGAGAGTATGATGCTCATGTCTGCTTCTCAAATTGAGTTCAAACAAGATTGATAAGCACAGTAAAAAATCCATCCAAACGTGTGCAGTGCCTCGTGCCGTCACATGCAATGCATCGAAACGTAGTTTGATCGGCTGCATATTAGAAAAACAAGACAACCACTGGAGTGGTGGAATTATAACCCTCCACACGAATCTATACAGTTCTCAGAGTCATTTAGCTGGTACTCCGAACAGCCAACAGACATGGAGACGTCAATTAAAGCAGTCCATGAAGCACCCTAACAACAGTACTGCCTTGTTTGTCAAAGCGTTGGGTTGCAACTAGCGCGTGTGCTACATGACGAGAGTTAGCAGAGCCAGGCTCAAGGGCTCCCTCCACACTTTTGCGGTGCCTTCGCGGCCTCTCCTGCAGCGGTGCTTGGCCGTCACCACTACGGTGCTGATCAGCGAGACGATTCACCACAGAGATGCACTGAAGACACATTTTGCAGAGACGCTGGACTAATTCCTCTATTACAGATAGACACTTAACGAATCCCACAGGAAGGAGTGGCCGACGGCACGGCGCACCTTACACTCCTCATCTTACATTCTCATCTCACATTCCTCATCTCACACTCCTCATCTCACACTCCTCATCTTACACTCCTCATCTTACACTCCTCATCTTACACTCCTCATCTCACACTCCTCATCTTACACTCCTCATCTCACACTCCTCATCTCACACTCCTCATCTTACATTCCTCATCTTACACTCCTCATCTCACATTCCTCATCTCACACTCCTCATCTTACACTCCTCATCTCACACTCCTCATCTCACACTCCTCATCTCACACTCCTCATCTCACACTCCTCATCTTACACTCCTCATTTCACACTCCTCATCTCACACTCCTCATC
>SDVV010027252.1:0-12135 GCA_016164225.1 Gammarus roeselii | reverse complement strand
ACACTGTAACTCATACATGCCATCTCGCCTGCCTGACACTGTAACTCATACATGCCATCTCGCCTGCCTGACACTGTAACTCATACATGCCATCTCGCCTGCCTGACACTGTAACTCATACCTGCAATCTCGCCTGCCTGACACTGTAACTCATACATGCAATCTCGCCTGCCTAACACTATAAATAATGATTCACCCGAATTTACTGTGTTTATGGTTAGATAATCAAACTCCATCTGTAGGCATCATCATATAAGGATCCGGAATTATTTCGCTGAAAAAGCTACGTGCATTTTTTGCAATGGGTGACAAGAAACTCACTTCACTGAAGTACATGTCACCAGTTCTAACAAAATAAATAATAGTACTTGATTTACCTGAAAATACTAGCAAGCAAATTATGAGGTCTACTAAAACTGGAAGTCCCCCTCTTGAGCTCAAGTGAATGTTGTTTGCTGCGCTTGCATCACAGGTTGCACCAGATGCTGTGCTCGCTGTCGTCTAAGCAACATGACTCTAAGTTATTAAGACACGGATAGTGGAGAGGCTGAGCGAGATGAAAGACTCAACGACGCTCCAAAGTGACCAAGTTGTCCTTGTTTACTCAGCCTTATGGCAAACAAAAAGTGTTCCTGCCTTCGTTGTTTTGTTGGGCCTTCAGAGCGAACTCCGTTATGTGTCTCTTTAGCATCAGTGTTCTCATGTGCTTAGCATCGGGTCAGCATAGGTGTTCCCTCTGCTTAACAGCGGTTCAGTATCGGTGTTCCCTTCTGCTCAACCTCGGTTTAGCATGGATGTTCTCTTCCCCATGTCATCGGTTTGACATCGTGTTCTCCCTGCTTAGCACCGGCTCGGCATCGGTGTTTAGCCTAGGTTTAGCATGGGTATTCTCTGCTAAACCTAGATCAGAAAAGATTATATATGTTCGCTTCTTTTTAGTATCGGTTTTCATAGGTATTTTTCTTTGTCTAGCATCAGTTTAGCCCCGGTCTTCTCCTCTGTTTAGCCTCCGCTTAGCGTTTGCGTTCCTCTCTGCTTAAACTTGGTTTATTATTGGTGTTCTCTTCTACTCAGAATCCGTTTAGCATCGGTGTACTCATATTTTTCAGCGTTGGTGATCTCTGCAGTTTAACATCGGTTTAACATCGGTGTCCTCAAATGTTTAGCATCGCTCTTCCATCAGTATTGTCCTCAGCATAGCCTCGGTTTAGTATCGTTGTTCTTCTCTACTAAGCAACGGTTTAGTATCGTGTTCTCCTCTGTTAAGCAGCGGTGTTCGCCTCTGCTTCGCATCGGCTTAGCATTGGTGTTCTCAGCTGTTCAGCATGGGCTTAGCATCAGTGTTCTCTCTTATTGTGTATCGGTTTCGTATCGGCGTTCTCCTCTGCTCAGCATTAGCTTGATATTTTCTTCCCTCTGGTTAGCATCGGTTTGGCATCGGTGTTCTCCTCTGTTAACATCGATTTTACATCGTGTTCTCCTCTGTTAACATCGATTTATCATCGTGTTCTCCTCTATTAACATCAATTTATCATCGTGTTCTCCTCTATTCCGCCATTAACGGAGATATGACACTGGCGTGAGCTGATTGAAAGGTCAGGGCAGTTGGGAGTGGCCCTCATGGGGAAAATATTTAAGTTGTCAGACTTCAAAATTTGACCCAATGCAGTTTCCTTGTCAATTTTATATATGAGATGTATAACGAAAAGTTGACGCCGCTCTCCGGACTGCAATAAAATGGGTGATGAGTAGATGCTTTCAAAACATAGTTAATTAATAAACGTAAGTTTCACCGATAGTAGATTTTTTTTAATACGGTTTATATAGACTAGTCATGACAAAAATAACTACTGTAATATTGAGCAGTACCAATTCTAAATAGAATTGAAAGGATATTCAGTAATCGGAATGACATTGAGACGCTAACGAAGTCGCTCATGCTGCAGTACATCAAATGTGGCAGCGGGGAACATTGCTTTCAATACAACGAAGTCGCTCATGCTGCAGTACATCAAATGTGGCAGCGGGGAACATTGCTTTCAAGACAACATCAAAAATTAGACATTCATTTATTAAATTGGTATTAAAGATGAAATAATATTAAAATACTATGTAAATCACGAACTTCTCTGACAAGAATTGGATTTTTTTTTTATTTGTTAACAAATAAAAAATCATATAAACACATGGATGCTCATTTCTACAATCAAATGTGAATTATTTATATATACCAAATAAATATGTCAGATTATAATAGGATTTCAACACAAAAATGAAATAGTATACGCCGGGAATGCAGGCCACCAAAAAAACACTTGTACTCGATTTCTTAATTGTGTACTTCAGAATAATCTATCTTCAATGGCGCACATGTTCCAGTCACCCAGGACCGATCTTTGAACAGATAATATTACCTAACATTCATCGATTTTATTACAACTAGCACTCTAGTAAATCCATTATTTATTTATTGTGGGTCGCGTTAAAGAAAAAGTGACAGGTTATTGGGTAGCTGTGCCATCTGTATGTGTATCTCTACTTCAACAGGATTTTTAGGTAATAGATAAGTCTATAAATATGTAATTTCTAGTGTCATTTAATATTGGTCGTTCTTGTGTGTTGTGATGGGGGTCTTTAGAATCATGGGTAATATTACCTACTGTTTCTAATTAATCAAACTTCCCGACAGTTTATAATTCCTGCCCATAAACTAACAGAACCCGATCTAATCCTGGCTGCTCGGTCGGATTCCAGTTAGAGCATCGGGGCAGGCGGTGAATAGTAGAGCATCGGCGGCAGGCGGTGAATGGTAGAGCATCGGTGGCAGGCGGTGAATGGTAGAGCATCGGCGGCAGGCGGTGAATGGTAGAGCATCGGTGGCAGGTGGTGAATTTTAGAACATCGATGGCATGCGGTGAATGGTAGAGCATCGGTGGCAGGTTGGTGAATGGTCACTGGAGCAGCTAATTCATTTCGAGGGGCCCCGCCTTGCTAGCTACACGGCCCCAGACACCCAGTGCAGCCTCGCCGGTCAATTGCCTCAAGTAGACCCTATACACCCTGTGTAGCCCCTCAGGTCAATGTACTCAAAAGGGCCACATACATCCGGTGCTGCTTCTCAGATCAATGAAAACTGGAGGGCCCCATACACCCCGTGTGACGCCACTAGTCAATGAACCTTGAAGACCCCATACACCCCGTTTAACCCGCCAGTTAATGCACCCTTGAGGGCCCTATACACCCCGTGTCACCCCGAGCTCTCATCATACAGCCCGCATTGACCATTGATGTCCCCATACACTCCATGTGGCCCCTAAAGGGCCCCATACACCCAATGAGGCTCCTAGAGAGCATCATTAACACCGTGTGGTCCTTAGAGAACCCATGCAGCCTGTGTGATCACAGAGAGCCTCGTACACACCGGGTCGTCTCAGTGGGGCATACTAATACACCTTGTTGTTCATCGAGAGCACCATACGGCTCGTTTTGTCCCTAGTGGGCCCACAATCCAGTATCGCCTCTAGAAAGCATCATGAAGCCCCGTGTGGCTCATTCCCCATAAGCAACGAGTAAACCCCTAGCGAGACCCATACAATCCATGTGCCCCTGGAGAGCATCCGTGCGATCCGTGCGATTCTTGGAGAGCTCTATACACCTTTTGTGATACCAAGAGAGCGCTTGCTCCTCGTGTCGCCCCAATGAAGCATCGAAAATCCCGCGTGGTCCCTAGAGCGTCCCGTACATCACGTGTCGCAGATGCGAGCACCCTGCCCACAGTGTTGCTCTCAGAGGAGCACATATACGTCGTGTCTCCTCATGAGAACCCCATATACCGCATGTGGCCCCTAGAGAGCTTCATACCCCCTTGTTGCTCCAAAACGGCCCCCAGCACCCCGCGTGGCCTCTAGTTGGCCCATACACCCTGGCTTTGCATGGGTTCCATACATCCCATGGCACCCTCAGAAGGCATCATACATCCTTTGTGGTCACTAGAGAATCCTAAACATCCCATGTGGCTCTCAGAGGGCCCCATAAGCCCCGTGTGACCCTAGAGAGCTCCATACACCACATATAGACGAAAGAGGAATCAATTCACTCCTTCTTCTCGCCCCCTGAAGGTCCCCTGCATCACGTGTGGTCCTTTGAGGTCCCCGTACACCGCAAGTGGCCTATAAGGGGCATCATACACCTCATGTGGCTTCTGGGTAACATCATGCACCCAGCCTCGCCCCTGGAGTACATCATAAGCCCCGTGTAGCCCCCAGAGGGCCCCATACACCACGCGTGAATCCAAAAGGGTCCATAGTTCCAATGTGACACTAGATGGCTTTGTACAACCCATGTTGACCCTGGAGGGCTTCATACACTTGTGTGGACCCTAGGGGGCCTCTTACCCCCTGTGCAGCCTTTATAGACCCCATACACCCCGTTTCGAGCAGTCTGTTGTTCCCGCGGCAGTTATGAAGATAAGTTTTGTGGAAGCCGCGGACAATGGCACAAGTTTCCCTCTGACAACGTCCGCCTGTCTCGTGAGAAAGGATGTATGAAGCATGTGTACAAGCGTGTGCGTGCGTGTGTGTGCGTGTTTGTACGAGGGTGTGCGTGTCTGTGGTTGTGAGTGTGTGAGTGTGTGTGTGTAGGTGTGTGAGTGTGTGCCGGTGTGTGAGGGTGTGTGTGTGTGTGTGTGTGTTGGTGTAGATGTAGATGTGTGTGTGTATGTGTGTGTGTGTATGTGTGTGTGTGTGTGTGTGTGTATGGGTGTGGGTGAGTGTTTGGGTGGGTCGTTAGGTGTGTATGTGTGTGTGTTGTAAAGAATGGTTCGCCTGACATTGTGATGATAACAATGGACCGTGTGTGATTCTGCAAGGTAATCTTGTACCTTGCTCAGTGAGTAAAGCTGGAAGGGGCAAATTCTATTTTTTTAATACCCTTCAATTCTTTCATGGAGTGTTTTCAGCTATGTTTACTACGTTAGTAATAATTTCTCATGATAAAAACTATTATCCGTTATAGTAAATCCTATTTTTACATCAAGTAGAACGGAAACCGTACATAAAGGTCTTATTCCTTGTTGTACGATATTTGCCACCTTTTGGGACAGTGAAAGTGTTTGTCACCCAGCTAGGATGACGCGCATTGAAGGAGAAACTTCTGTATTGTATACGAAACTATGCAAGTCGGTTGACACTTTAATCGGTCGCCCGAGATATATTATTTTGGCAATAAACCACAGTCCCCATTCATTACCCATGCAGTCAAGGATTATCAAGGGTAAACACAAATAAATGTTATGGAACACCGGCGACCATGCAGAGAACGATGCAGGTTGACATTGACAATGTCCGTCCTTTAACGTAACTGGATATTCGACGAAGTTTGCCTCAAGACTCGCTGATATACCAATGAAAAGTCAGCTGTCGGGTGCAACCCTACGCCCAAATGACTGAGTTGAGTAGGAGCCAACTGACGTGTTTTTGAGCGTTAGCACCAGCGCTTCATTAATGTATTTGGCTTTATATTACATACCTAAATTTGAGTGTTTTCTAACTGCAAAATTTCTATGAAATATTCCTTTGAGCCTAATCCAAAGTCAACATACTTATCGATTGTACGTTCCATTATTATTTTTAACATGATTTGTTAAGTGGGAATAATTTGCAATTCAGGTTCGTGTAGAAAACATGTTTACTACACAACAACATGTCAAATAGATTTTAATTGGTCGGATGTCGGATTACATAAGTTTTAACAGGACGAATTTAGATAACATCTATTTTTCTATCTGCCAAGTAGGAAAATAAGATACAGTTATTTGCAAATGGTTAAATATGTGTTGACGTCAAAGTAGGAACACTTGTTTTTAAGACCAGCTTTGAAGATGTTGATCGCAAAAAGAAACAATCAATGGTTTACTAAGTTAAAATGTAGGAAGATATGCAACCTTGAGCTATTAATAGACATGTTGTTTCAATGACAGGTTTAGAAATTCTCTAATGTTTGGAATTAGATTAAAAGAAAACATTCGTGAACACACAAATGAATTTCTTGCCGAATTCCTTAAGTAGCGCATAACAAACTGTTATTTGTGATGCTTCACGTCATTTACAACAGCAAAGAATTGGATGCAGATAAGTCACATTTCCATTTCAACCAAATCATCCCTTAGTCCCGTGCTGTTTGATACGAGCAAAGGCAGTAAGCTTTTCCATGTTAAAGAAACAAACCTAATTGCAATGTAAATACCAACGCATGTATTTGAATATTTTGCTCAATATTGTAATTCGACTTCTCTGCCCCACTGTAGAGGAGACCATTGCGTCCTTTATTGCTTTCCTTAAGTGGTGTCCCTTATTGCAGTCCCTTATTGCTGTCTGTCCCTTATCGCTGTCCCTTACTGCTACCCCGCATTGCTGTCCCTCATTGCTGCCCCCCATTGCTGCCCCTCATTGCTGCCCCTTATTGCTGCCCCTCATTGCTGTGCCTTAATGTTGTCCCTTGTTGCTACGCCTTATTGCCGCCCCATATTGCTGTTCCTTATTGCTGCCCCTTATTGCTGCCCCTTATTGCTGCCCCTTATTGCTGCCCCTTATTGCTGCCCCTTATTGCTGCCCCTTATTGCTGCCCCCTATTGCTGCGCCCTAATGTTGTCCCTCATTGCTTCCCCTTTTGCTGCCACTTAATGTTGTCCCTTATTGCTGCCCTTTATTGCTGCCCCTTATTACCACACCATATTACTGTCCCATTATTGCTGCTCCTTATTGCTGCCCTTAATGCTGCCCCTTATTGTTGTCGCATGAAGCTGTCCTTTTTGTGGTCCTCTATTGCTGCCCCTTATTGCTGCCCCTTAATGTTGCCCCTTAATGTTGTCCCTTATGGTTGTCCTGATCCTGTCAATTAAGGTAATGGAGAGGCTTCTACAACATTAAAGGCCTGCTCACATTTACACTAATTGACATGAACAATTGCTCCTCTGCTCGAAGTTAGACTAACGGTGGCCATTCACAATCGGTCAACTCTGTCAGTTATTGCTGTCATTGTTATTGCTTAGTTGACAGTAATCAAAACTTGTTACATTAAATCATTTGCGTCACGATGGAGCAAGCTGCGCTCAAATCGATTTGAATAAATGTCTTAGAATTCTCTGACCTGTCGAAATACAGAAAAAAATCCACGCGCCGACTCGTGGAAATTGATAATTTTCTTCAGGACGTGGCATCATGACTAAATTCGAAAGAGATGCAGGTACTCTTACCCTTAGAGGAATTGCTCAAGGCCCTCTACATGCCCACAACAGTGACACTTGCCTGCATGATAGCATATCATAATTGCGCAAGGCCTTCCACATGCCTGCAACAGCAACAGTTGCCTGCATGATAGCATATCATAATTGCGCAAGGCCTTCCACATGCCTGCAACAGTAGCACTTGCCTCCATGATAGGATTTCATAATTGCGCAAGGCCTTCCACATGCCTGCAACAGTAACACTTGCCTCCATGATAGAATTTCATAACTGCGCAAGGCTCTTCACATGCCTGCAACAGTAACACTTGCCTCCATGATAGAATTTCATAACTGCGCAAGGCCCTTCACATGCCTGCAACAGTAACACTTGCCTCCATGATATAATTTCATCATTGCTCAAGGCCTTCCACATGCCTGCAACAGTAATACTTGCCTCCATGATAGCATATCATAATAATGCAACTTGCTCGACTATTACCAAATATTTTGAAAATAAACACGCATAAAAAAACTTTTAAGAAAGCAGCAGGGTTGAAGCAACAATTGTAATTTCAAAATATTTCATATCATCGAATAATTTCTCTTAATATTTGAGATATTATAATGAATAATTTTTTCTCATAATAGATATAATGAGATATTTTTATAATATCTCATTATATCTCATAACAGATATTATGATATATTATAATAGGTATCTCATTATATCTCGCCCTCTCAAATCGCAGCAATTATCCTCCGCATTCCCGCCCACTCCTCGTTCCTCAGTCATTGTAGGTGGTCTCGAAACCCCTACCAACTATTCAAAGTCACCCCTTTCCCCCAGTAGCCTCTTAGACAGAATATCCTCTTCACATCACAAGTCACCAGTTTCCTTACGCACCCCTTCCCTCTCACCCCTCTCCCAACTCACCCCCTTCCCCCCACCCCACCCCTGAAAGGGGTGCCAAAGGAGGCTTTGTTTGCCGATTGTTCGGCGATAATTGGACCGGTTAGTGTTGAGTTACTCGCCTTTGTGGCGTCCTCCCTCTCCCCCTCTGCATCGCCCTCTCGGTCTTGTCGCCCCGTCTCCATCGCCCACAGTCGGCAGTAAACAGACTTCGTCCCTTGCATCCGTCCTAAGCTCCCGTCCTATTCATTCTTCCCATCTGTCGTCTCCTGCTGCCATCTTTAGCTGCCGTCTCTTGCATCTGTCCCAGCTTCGGTCCCCAGCTTCCGTCTTCAGCTTCCGTTCCCAGCTTTCGTGACGAGCTAAATTGCGTCTTTCGTCCTCAGATTACGTCCCATCTTTTGATTCCTTTTCCCAGTCACTTACTTCCTCTGTTTTCGTTCTCAGCTTCCATCCTCAGATTCCGGCCCCAAGTTCCGTTTCAAGCTTCGATCCCTAGATTCTGTCCCAGCTTCTGCCTCCAGATTCCGTCCCCAGTTAAAGTCTTAAACTTCTGACTTCAGCTGCTGTCCCCGGCTTCTGTCAACATCTCTTGTCCTCAGCTTCCGTCGCAGGTCTTCAGTGTCGTTGAGGTACGTAATTAGTGACATGAAAGTCATTGACCCTTGCAGGTTTCGCATAAATAGAAAACTGCCATTTACAAAAAAATTATATGATTTTCCTTATCCAATTTTGACTGAAATATTTCGTCATTCATATTGAAATATTTTCCCACTAAGACCGAAGAATGACTTCAGATGTAACGATTGCTTTAATTGTTGACGACGTGTTTTGATATTTAAAATGGTTTGAAAATAAATTACAACAAAACATTTGTCCCACAAAACAAGACAGATGCCGGATAAATAATATTTTGACACTTTCGTTTCACAGTGCGATTTATTTGATGCCAAAAGATTACAAATTCCCAAGAAGATAATCGAAGATGAGAACATTCGTCTCTGACCCTCGTTGGAATCTTCAATAATTATCCCCGCAATGCCATGGCACCTCGAGCTATTGGGATAATGCTTACTAACTTCTACTGTCTAATGCCCACTTTCCTGCAAAACTTGCCAACAATCTCTGGCTTCCCCCGATCAATTTTCTGTAACCAAACAGGTTCGCCCTCCTTTTTTCCTACTACCAACTTTCAGCAACCAAACAGGTTACTCTCCCTTGCTTCCTGTGGTTAAGTTACTGTGTGTTTTCTTGCAATTTTGAGTAAAATTCGTTCACAAGACCCGGAGAGTGTAATCTTGCCCAACCTAAAGGGCAGCACCGCAGTGGAGCCATGCAACCTCGTCCGTTAGCGCCATCATATGTTGCTTAGGATACTTCTTGGTATCATCCTCTTTCCCTTCTATTCGACCAGCTCTTAGTCACTATCCTGGTCGCATGGAGTCTGGAGCCCGAGTGCAAAACAAATACCCATTCAAACCATCGCATAAATTGCAAAGTGGGACACATATTTTGTGTTCGATTGTACTCCTGTTATTTCTTCCGTTTCTTTTCTTTCTTCGTCCTACCGACTGTGCTGGTTTTTGTTCGGTCTCAAATGCGTTTTCCGTTCTCATTGATCTTGCACGAAGGGACATACTCGCACTGCCCCATACTTTTTCATTGTTCTCAAGTTTGGTTTCCATTGTAGCAACAACTTCCAATTAAACACGGCACAGTGATAGGAATAATCATAAGTTTTAATAACTTCCCTCAGCACAGCGCAGTAATAGTTACAATCATGGAATAACATCCAATGAAACGCAGTGCAGCTATTGTTATAATCATAAGTTGCGCAACAAGTATGGTAATGTTTTCATTTAATGGAGACTATGACAATCCTCACGCTCTATGTAGGAGTTGACCCTCCTTCATACAGTTCGCTCTTAGACATATTTTCTATACGCTTTTCTGCCAAATGAAATATTAGGAGTAGAAACCCTCTCATACAATTATAGTACCACATTTTGCATTCCACGCTACATGTTAAGGGGTACAACCTTACCTGTCTTCAATTCACGTATTTACTCTACAATGATAGGAGACTGATAGTATTTATTCGACCCTCTATTGTGTATAGGAGGAGTGGCTGTACTGATGATACCTTTGCAGTATTGCCCGTCAATTAATTTATCAATTTTATGTTCAAATGTCCTTTGCCAAGCCTAATATTAGAAGCTCATCTGACACAACGTGAGAGGATGAATGTATTCTTAAAAATAACACGTGTATTTATTTATATATTACAATAGTATTCCCAATACTCTAAGTGAATCAATTAATGGCAACAACATCCCTTTTGAACATTATTTAGAGAATTCTTTTCCTGAACAGCCAATCTTTAACCCTACTGACTCAATCGAAGTTAAATAAATAATTAATTATTTAAAAAATAGTTGCAGCACTGGCTAGGATAACATCCCAACCAATGTAATTAAAGCTATATCTGGGACTATTTTAGCGCCCTTGACCCAACTTATCAATAAGTTTCTCATGCAAGGAATTTTTCCTGATGCACTCAATATCGCTAAAATTAGTCCAATATATACAAATAAACCACAACAGACATAACAGATTATCGCCCAATATCAGTTCTGCCAGTCTTAAGCAAAGCTTCTGAAAAAATATTTTATGCTAGACTATATACTCATTTTGTCTCAAATAACCTACTTAGGCAAAATCAATTTGGTTTCAAACTTTCAGGAATACAGAGCATGCTTTATTAAAATTTGCTGGAGACGTTGTTGATGGGTTTGACAGTGGTAAAGTCACCGTTGCAACTTTAATGGATCTTAGCAAAGCTTTTGATTGCGTGAATCATGAGATTTTAGTTGCAAAATTACAGCATTATGGAGTTGGTTCTATCGATAAGAGTTGGATAAAAAGTTATCTTCTTGATAGAAAACACCTAGTGACTTGGAATAAACAATCATCATCTGCCAGTACGTTAAATATAGGAGTTCCGCAAGGGTCGATCCTGGGACCTTTGCTCTTCCTTATATATATTAATGAAATTTTAAACACTAGCAACAGGTTATCCTTTGTACTTTTTGCAGATGATACTACAGTTCATTCTACCGGGAAAAACCTCAATGATACTACTACTAATATGAATAATCAAGTGGTTCACATTTCAAACTTATTCACATCCAACAAGCTGATGCTAAATGTTGACAAGACGCCGGTCATGATATTTTCCAGGAGGATGATATCCATTTCTAACACACAAGTCGAATTAAACGGTCACCAGGTGGCATATGTAGGATAAAACAACGTTTCTCGGTGTTATCGTAGATCAGAGACTTAAATGGAAAGATCACGTCTCATTTGTTGCCGGGAAATTATCCGAATCGTGTGGCATCCTATACAAAATTAGAAATTGTCTTACCACCTTTGCTAAAAGCCTTTTGTACTATAGCCTTATTCATCCTTTTCTGACGTATTATGTAAACGTGTATGCGTCTACCTACAAAACAAACTTGAGACCTATCGTTCTTAGTCAAAAGCGTGTTATCAGAACACTATCGCATGCTAGCAGACGTGACCATACGTTGTCTCTCTTTTGTCAATGAAACATTCTCCCACTGTGTCAAATCATTAACTTTTCCGCTGCAGTGTTTGTCTACGAAGCTTTGAATCATTTAACTTACATTGATAACAGTTTTTTCATTAGAAATAATCCTGTGTATGATCTTCGCAACAATGCGGATTTGCAAATTCACGATATTCGTCCACACAGTCCCAACTATTTTTAAAATACAGAGCTGCTAAAACCTGGAATTCGATACCATAGATATAAGGACTGGTAGAAGTATTGCTACCTTTAAACGTAAACTAAAATTATACTTGTTTGAACTTGCTCGTGCAGAAACTCTTGAATTGTAATTTACTTCCGCTATGCAATTTACCGTGTCGACTATTTGTGTTTCAACATTTCATCTATAGATGCTTTCATTACATATAC
>SDVV010027250.1:0-12135 GCA_016164225.1 Gammarus roeselii | reverse complement strand
TATTGCCACCTCAATTTCCAAGGTTCTTGAGCAGGTTATTCTTGCAAGATTACAAACATTTCTGTCTACCGCAAAAAGTCAGTTTGGATTCAAAGAGGGCCATGGAACTGAAATGGCGATATTTACATTGAAACAAACTGTTGAGTATTACAAATGTAGAGACTCGCCTGTTTTTCTGTGTTTTTAGACGCGAAGAAAGCTTTTGATAGAGTAAACCATTGGACTTTGTTCAGAAAGTTAATTGAGAGAGGAGCCCCTCTTCATATTGTGCACTTGCTTGTATTTTGGTACAGGGAACAGAAATTCTTAGTGCGATGGGGTAGTTCGAAATCGGCCACTTATCATTGTAAAAACGGAATTAGGCAGGGAGGTAAGCTATCGCCACTGTTGTATAACGTGTACACTGATGAGTTGACTTACCTTCTAAGTAGAGAAAACGATGGATGTCATGTCGCCAACTGTTGTGTTAACAATCTTAGTTATGCAGATGATATGGTGCTGTTAGCACCGACTCTCTCAGCATTGCAAAAGCTTCTTGATATCTGTAATAAATTTGCTGAACCTCATGATATTGTATAAAACACTGCAAAAACTGTATGTATGCTAGTTAGACCGAAGGGTCCTAGTTACTACCTATCGACTGAGATAAAACTAGGCGGTGTTGCATTGGATTACGTGGATGAATTTCAATATCTAGGGCACATCGTCACCGCAGATTGCACAGATGACAAGGATGTTGCAAAGCAAACATGGCGGCAAAATGCAGTTGGTAACATGCTGATACGAAAATTCTCGTTCGCACCAAGGGAAGCTAAAATCAGCTCTTCAAATCATATTGTTACCCGATTTATTGCAATGCACTGTGGAGAAAATACTTTCAATATAGCGTGAGGAAATTGACAGGGAGTAATAATGACACATTTAGACGGCTGATGCAGGTCCCTCGCTCGACGTCAGCGAGCAGGTTTTTTGCTGAAAACCAATCAGATCACTCCAAGGTACTGTTCCGTAAAGCGGCACACAGCCCTATGACTCGAGTTATGAACTCCCCAAATGAAATCCTCGTTGCAACCTGCTCTGGTGATGCGCTCGCTGCCTCGTCATTGTTGAGGCGATGGAGAGAATTACTATACGCATAGTCAGGATAGAGTTGTATGCCGTAACTTGTTCTTAGTTGTATACGGTAATTTTATAACTTTGTTCTCACAGTAACCCTAAAATAAGATGTCTCAATTGTAATACTATGCCCATGTTGGTTGTCGATAAAGATTTTATTGTTATTATTATTTACAATATTCATTAGCGATCTCAATAGCAACCTGCTAGCAAATATTAGCAAGTTTGCAGACGACACTAAGATATGAGGATGAGTAAAAACTGAACTAGAGTGTCAGCAGAGTCACCTAGACTCCAACAAAATTGTTGATTGGTCAGATAAGTATCAAATTAAATTTAACGTTGACCAAATGCAAAGTTATGCACACATGTCCTAACAACCTCAAACAAGTATATTCAATGTCCGGAAAGAAAATCATTCCTGTCACCGAAGAGAGAAATTTAGGTGACATCATTCGTACGACCTAAAAAGTAGCAAACAATGTAACGAAGCTGCCAAGGAAGGCAACAAAATGATAGGGAAGATATCCCGCACTATCTCGTACAAAAGCAAAGAGAGTATGGTCAAGTGCAGAAGACAGTGTGCCAAAGAAGACCTCTATGTGGTGGGTGTGTGTTACAGAGAGTTGTTAATGCTGGTAATGATGCAGCAAACTGGTAAAATAGTGAGTATATACAGAACAAAAACTTGAAACATAAGGCTGCTGATGCTACGCTGTCAACTAACAATAACACGATGCTGACGATGCTGCGCTGTCAACGAACAATAACACAATGCTGCCAATGATACGCTGTCAACGAACAACACAATGCTGCTGATGCTACACTGTCAACGAACAACACAATGCTGCCAATGATACGCTGTCAACGAACAACACAATGCTGCTAATGCTACGCTGTCAACTAACAATAACACGATGCTGACGATGCTGCGCTGTTAACGAACAATAACACAACGCTGCCAATTCTGCGCTGTCAACGAACCATAACACAATGCTGCCAATGATACGCTGTCAACGAACAACACAATGCTGACGATGCTGCGCTGTCAACGAACAATAACACAATGCTGCCAATGATACGCTGTCAACGAACAACGCAATGCTGACGATGCTGCGCTGTCAACGAACAATAACACAATGCTGCCAATGCTACGCTGTCAACGAACAGTAACACAACGCTGTCAATGCTGAGCTGTCAACGAACAATAACACAATACTGCCAATGCTACGCTGTCAACGAACAATATTAAAATGCTGCTAATGTTACGCTGTTAAAAAATAAGTATTAGCCGCCTGGAAATTCAAATCAACAGCCAGTGTAACACAGAGGAGCATTAAAAACACTTTTTATAGTAAACTACCGTTATATCTGCTTGACCTTGTACGTACAGGGTGACTTTATCAGTAATTTACTTCTAATTCACCTCCACCATGCAGACTATATTAATATTCATCAGTATCATTAAATTTACAACAGTATTCATTGTTTCAAACACTCACATTTCGTGTTATTTCACCCGCGCAGAAACCCGTTCATTTGTTAGCTCATTCTAATCACCCAATATAACGTTAATATTCGTTACATATGCAACCTATTATGTCAGCAACGTAGCTAGTTCCAATAGTTGTAAACATTTTTACATTTCAGGAGTAAATATTATTTTTTCTACTCTCAGTTTGTTAATTGGTAGACTGTAGACAGTACAGTGTCATTATCACTCTAATCCTCGTTATTAGAAGGCGGTGTAGACAGTACAGTGTCATGATCACTCCAATCCTAGTTATTAGAAGGCAGTGTAGACAGTACAGTGTCATGATCACTCTAATACCCGCTATCAGAAGGCTGTGTAGACAGTACATTGTCATGATCACTCTAATCCCCGCTATTAGAAGGCTGTGTAGACAGTACAGTATCATGATCACTCTAATCCCCGTTATTAGAAGGCTGTGTAGAGAATACAGTGTCATGATCACTCTAATCCCCGCTATTAGAAGGCTGTGTAGACAGTACATTGTCATGATCACTCTAATCCCCGCTATTAGAAGGCTGTGTAGACAGTACAGTATCATGATCACTCTAATCCCCGTTATTAGAAGGCTGTGTAGAGAATACAGTGTCATGATCACTCTAATCCCCGCTATTAGAAGGCTGTGTAGACAGTACATTGTCATGATCACTCTAATCCCCGCTATTAGAAGGCTGTGTAGACAGTACAGTATCATGATCACTCTAATCCCCGTTATTAGAAGGCTGTGTAGACAGTACAGTGTCATGATCACTCTAATCCCCGTTATTAGAAGGCAATGTAGACAGTACAGTGTCATGATCACTCTAATCCCCGCTATCAGAAGGCTGTGTAGACAGTACAGTGTCATGATCACTCTAATCTTCGTTAGTAGAAGGCAATGTAGACAGTACAGTGTCATGATCACTTCAATCTCCTTTGACCTATATTAGGTACTTTTCATAGTTAATCGTTCGTGGTAATATTTTCTTTGGTCTTTACAAATTGAACAATTGAGAAGAGAGAGTGTACACCATCAATATCTATTGACTGCTGCTATGTAAATGTGCTAAATTTATTTACGCAGTTGCTCATTAGTTCATTCTAAACATCAAATTAGCAAATATTGTCTCCAGAGTAGCTCACGATGATTGAGACTTGGTATATATTATTCGTTTATTGTGATATTTCTGGAAGTTTTTCAATCGGTCTTTCATTCAAAGTATATGTTTAGTTTTCACTAATTTGGTTGACATTAAATTGAATCGTACAGAATGTCAATATTTCATTTTTACATCATTTACGTGATGCAATTGTCACCCTGCCAGGTAATTGAAAATGTAAGCAAATATTTATATAAAAAATAAACGAACCTACCCGATATTCTTTTTGGCGTGGACATGATGGCAGCTTTGACACGCCCCTTACGTTCTGAACTTATTTCGATAACTGGAGTAGAAAGCAATATGTTGAACGAATTTAGTCTTTCTATTTCATTACTGTCGAGTTAGTTTGCTGTTGTATTAATGCAGCTTAGTAAGCAAGCTGTTCTCGAAACTGCTGACGCCGTGCGGTGAGGATCAGCGCCGTCATGATCCGCTGTAATGCCACTTACTGTGTTCAGCGCCGTCGTGATGCGCATAATGCCATTCACTGTGTTCAGCGCCGTCGTGATTTGCTGTAATGCCACTCCTTGTGTTCAGCACCGTCGCGATACGCTGTAATGTCACTCACTGTGTTAGCGTCGTCGTGATGCGCTGTGATGCCATTCACTGTGATCAGCGACGTCATGATACGCTGTAATGCTACACACTGTGTTCAGCGCCGTCGTGATGCGCTGTAATGCCATTCACTGTGATCAGCGACGCAATGATACGGTGTAATGCTACACACTGTGTTCGACACCATCGTGATGCGCTGTAATGCCATTCACTGTGTTCAACGTCGGCGTGATGCGATTAATGCCATCCACTTTGATCTGCACCGCCATGATACGCTGTAATACAACACACTGTGTTCAGCGCCGTCGTGATGCGCTGTATTGCCATTCACTGTGTTTAGCACCGTCGTGATGCTATGTAATGCCACTCACTGTGTTCAGCGCCGTCGTGATGCGATGTAATGCCACTCACTGTATTCAGCGCCGCCGTGATGCGATGTAATGCCACTCCCTGTGTTCAGCGCTGTCGTGATGCGATGTAATGCCACTTCCTGTATTCAGAGCCGTCGTGATGCGATTAATGCCATTCACTTTGATATGCACCGCCTTGATACGGTGTAATGCTACACAGTGTTCAGCGCAGTCGCGATGCGTTGTAATGCCCTTCACTGTGTTCAGCGCCGCCACGATACGCTGTAATGCTACACACTGTGTTCAGCGCCGTCGTGATGCGCTGTAATGCCATTCACTGTGTTCTGTGCTGTCATGATGCGCTGTAATGTCATTCACTGTGTTCAGCGCCTTCGTGATGCGCTGTAATGCCACTCACTGTGCTCAGCGCCGTCGTGATGCGCTGTAATGCCACTCACTGTGTTCAGCGCCGTCGTGATACGATGTAATGCCATTCACTGTGTTCAGCGCCGTCGTGATGCGCTGTAATGCCACTCACTGTGTTCAGCTCCGTCGTGATGCGCTGTATTGCCACTAACTGTGTTCAGCGTCTTCATGATGCGCTGTAATGCCACGCACTGTGTTCAGGTCCATCGTGAAGCGATGTGACGCCATTCACTGTGTTCACCGCCGTCGTGAGGTGCTGCAATGCCACTCACTGTTTTCAGCGCCGTCGTGATGCGCATAATGCCATTCACTGTGTTCAGCGCAGTCGTGATTCGCTGTAATGCCACTCACTGTGTTCAGCGCCGTCGTGATACACTGTAATGCCATTCACTTTGTTAGTGTCGTCGTGATGCGCTGTGATGCCATTCACTGTGATCAGCGACGTCATGATACGCTGTAATGCTACACACTGTGTTCAGCGCCGTCGTGATGCGCTGAAATGCCATTCACTGAGTTCAGCATCGTCGTGATGCGCTGTACTGCCGTTCACTGTGTTCAGCGCCGTCGTGATGCGCTGTACTGCCGTTCACTGTGTTCAGCGCCGTCGTGATGCGCTGTAATGCCACTCACTGTGTTCAGCGTCGTCGTGATGCGCATAATGCCATTCACTGTGTTCAGCGCCGTCGTGATGCGATGTAAGGCCACTCACTGTGTTCAGCGCCATCGTGATGCGCTGTAATGCCATTCACTCTGTTCAGCGTCGTCGTGATGTGCTGTAATGCCATTCACTGAGTTCAGCGCCGTCATGATGCGATGGAATGCCACTCACTGTGTTCAGCGCCGTCGTGATGCGCTGCAATGCCATTCACTGTGTTCAGCGCCATCGTGATCAGATGTAATGCCACTCTCTGAGTTCAGCGCCGTCGTGATGCGATTAATGCCATTCACTTTGATATGCACCGCCATGATACGCTGTAATGCTACACACTGTGTTCAGCGCCGTCGCGATGCGCTGTAATTCCATTCACTGTTTCCAGCGTCGTCATGATACGCTCAAATGCTACACACTGTTTTCAGCGCAATTGTGATGCGATGTAATGCCACTCCCTGCGTTCAGCGCCGTCGTTATGCGTTGTAATGCTACACACTGTGCTCAGCGTCGTCAAGATGCGCATAATGCCATTCACTGTGTTCAGCGCTGTCGTGATGCGCTGTAATGCCACTCACTGTGATCAGCGACGTCATGATACGCTGTAATGCTACACACTGTGTTCAGCGCCATCGTGATGCGCTGTAATGTCATTCACTGTCGTCAGCGTCGGCGTGATGCGATTAGAGCTATTCACTTTGATCTGCACCGCCATGATACGCTGTAATACTACACACTATGTTCAGCGCCCTCGTGATGCGCTGTAATGCCATTCACTGTTTTCAGTGCCGTCGTGATGCGATGTAATGCCACTACCTGTGTTCAGCGCCGTCTTGATGCGCTATAATGCCACTCACTGTGTCCAGCGCCGTCATGATGCACTGTAATGCCATTCACTGTGTTCAGCGTCGTCGTGATGCGCTGTAATGCCAATCACTGTGTCCATTGCCGTCGTGATGCGCTGTAATGCCACTCCCTTTGTTCAGCACCGTCGTGATGCGTTGTTATGCCCTTCACTGTGTTCAGCGCCGCCATGATACGTTGTAATGCTACACAATGTGTTCAGCGCCGTCGTGATGCGCTATAATGCCACTCATTGTGTTCAGCGCCGTCATGATGCACTGTTATGCCATTCACTGTGTTCAGCGCCGTTGTGATGCGCTGTAAGGCCACTTATGTGTTCAGCGTCGTCGTGATGCGCTGTAATGCTAATCACTGTGTTCAGCGTCGTCGTGATGTGCTGTAATGCCATTCACTGTGTTCAGCGCCTTCAAGATGCGATGTAATGCCACTCACTGTGTTCAGCACCGTCGTTGTACGCTGGAATGCCATTCACTGTGTTCAGCGCCGTCGTGATGAGATGTAATGCCACTCTCTGTGTTCAGCGCCGTCGTGATGCGATTAATGACATTCACTTTGATCGGCACCGCAATGGTACGCTGTAATGCTACACACTGTGTTCAGCCCCGTCGTGATGCGTTGTAATGCCATTCACTGTGTTCAGCACCGCCATGATACACTGTAATGCTACACACTGTGTTCAGCGCCGTCGTGATGCGCTGCAATGCCATTCACTGTGTTCAGTGCCGCCGTGATGCGATGTAATGCCACTTCCTGTGTTCAGCGCCGTCTTGATGCGTTATAATGCCACTCATTGTGTTCAGCGCCGTCATGATGCACTGTAATGCCATTCACAGTGTTCAGCGTCGTCGTGATGCGCTGTAATGCCAATCAGTGTGTCCATTGCCGTCGTGATGCGCTGTTTTGCAACTCCCTTTGTTCAGCACCGTCGTGATGCGTTGTTATGCCCTTCACTGTGTTCAGCGCCGCCATGATACGCTGTAATGCTACACACTGTGTTCAGCGCCGTCGTGATGCGCTGTAATGCCATTCACTGTGTTCAGCGCCGTCGTGATGCGCTATAATGCCACTCACTGTGTTCAGCGTCGTCGTGATGCGCTGTAATGCCAATCACTGTGTTCAGCGCTGTCGTGATGCGCTATAATGCCAATCACTGTGTTCAGCGCTGTCGTGATGCGCTGTAATGCCATTCACTGTGTTCAGCGCCGTTTTGATGCGCTGTAATGCCATTCACTGTGTTCAGCGACTCTCGGTGAGCGGTCCAGGCCGCCAAAATGTATTTTATGTGCTCAGATAAGCAAAATTCAGCATAAAAGCTAATGCTGTGCATAAAATATGTGTACTCTTACATGGAAAATGTGATGTTATATCGTATCATTCTCCTTAAGAAACGATTGTTATGTCGTTGATCAAATGTTCAAAATAGATCGATTTATGAATTAATCAAATTAAAAACCTGCACACTTGAAACATTACCAATTAAACGAAAAAAAAAGTTTCCCGAAAATTTATAGCATAAACATAATTGGGGCTACACTTCTCAGATCCTTCGCGTCTACTCCCGATAGAACAATCTGCAGCCCTCCGATTTTGTGTAACATCTTCAAATGAAGCTCTTTACTGTTGGTCCCTGCACTGAATGTTCACTGACAAACAAATGTGACTTGCCTAGGCAGGCAGACCTGTAGTGATGTTCCAAGCTCAAAATACCTTAACACGAACCACGCTCAGCGATGAATGAACTCAAAGCACGCCAAGTACATCACGCCAACGACAGTGGGGCAGTGAACAATTCGTGCAACTGCATCTTTTATATTCCATATCATTGAACAGATAGGAATGATGCCTCAAGGGACAGAAGTATCCTCCGTAATTAGATACATAAATGGTTGAGTTCATTATATTTATGATTGGGAGAGTATCAATGTGAAACTTTATATAGTTGGCTTCCCAGAGCCTGTTTCACCCGAGACGTGACGATCATGCATCATCAGGGACAAGACGACCTTGCTTCATCGGAGACGAGGTAACCATGCTTCACCAGAGACGTGACGATCCTGCATCATCAGCGACGAGACGGTCGTGCATCATCAGAGACGAGACGGTCATGCATCATCAGAGACGAGACGGTCATGCATCATCAGAGACGAGACGATCATGCATCATCAGAGACGAGACGGTCATGCATCATCAGAGACGAGATGATCATGCAGAGCTGAGACGATCTTGCATCTCCAGACATGAATGGAGTTGGCCGAGTCGTGAGGCAAAATTCATCTTACCCTTCCATTCCAGTAATCATAATCTAGTAGGATATATTTACAGCCGTATCATTTAAAAGATGGGAAACGGTAAGATCAAAGTGAAGACAGAACAGTTACTAAGCCTCGGATCACCCTCAAGTTGACTGGTCATTTTGTAAAAATCTGCTGATGGTTGATTGTTTTTCGCCTCCGAACAAATTATTCACTTGATATTGTCTGATGTTTTCCAAAGATATACAAGGTCATTCACCGAAGTATTTCTTTGCTGAACCTTTTTGTGGAGCCAACCGTGCCTGTGAAGTGATGTAGACCCGACAAACTAACGGATGGGGGAAATGGACCATGCCTTTGTTCCTGAGGTTTGCGGTCATATGGTTTCCTAGAGACCTTAGTTGCGAATGAATCAGAAGCAAACATTGCATTTCCGTCCAACGTATTAGAAGTTGGCAGAGTAGCGTATAATTGAAGAAGATGATGCAATTGAAAGAGTATCACAGACGACCATCATTTAGATCCAGTTCTGTATGCATGATACGACCCTAACAACCTAAAGTTGTTGAGTCGTTTTCGAATGGAAGGCCAACATTTTTTAGTTTAAGGAGAAGATGGCGTCATTGATCACAACATATTAAGTTCTTTGAAAATTAGTATACAACGGAATCAAAAACAATGTGTAACTTGGGTTTTCTTGCTCTTTCCCTGAATAAATCTCCTTGTATGTTTTTCATAAATCCATCGAAAAATAGTCTAACATGTTGGCAGCAACTACTCTGGTTGGAGAAATGAGCCAGAGACTTGACAGGAATCAGTAGAAGGTATTGTCAGTTTTAAGCATACGTCGGTTAGTTAGGCGTCGGCAACTCAATGACCTAACATTGTCTGCCCTCGCCCCTAACGAAAAACTAGCAAAATTCCTGAAATATTTATGTTTAAAGAGATTTAAGTTCACATTGAATAACCAATGAATTCACGGTTATATTGACAAGTCCCATACGTTTAAATAACATGAAATATCACATTTGAATCGTTCCGCGTGTGATGACTACCAACACTGTCGTCCAAAATTGCTTACGTATGCATTTAGTCTACGCGCTGACGGGGGGAGTCGCCGACATTTTGGCGGCCCGTATTTATTTTATATTTTTGTCATAAATCAATTAGAATACTGGTTGGCTTCAACCCCCGTGGTAGGGCTTCTTCATTATCGTCCTCTACACTGCAGAGGTACGTGATGGCTTGCTTCATAGGCCCGACAAGCTCCACACGTATCGGTCGCCCTCCACATCAGAGTGGTAATTGTATGTTACGTTTTTTAGCCTATCCCATTTCACAGGTCTTTTGTATATTTCTCATATTTCCCTGGGAAACTATTTGCAGACGAGTCATCAAGCGTGGCGTGTCATGGAGGCATTCCGTCTAATCGTGATGAGGTCCTGACCGAGAGCGAAGGTCATGGACTGCCCTGTTGCCAATACCAGGCTAGTAAGATGATGCCGATATTGATGAGGTTCTGACCAAGAGCGATGGTCGTGGACAGCCCTGTTGCTGATGCCTACCTGGTAGATGACTTATATGTTGATGAGGTTCTGTTCAAGACCGATGGGTAATGACGGCTCTGTTGCCCATGCCTGTCTGATTGGATGACGTGACAATGAAACATGGACGGCCCTGTTGTCAGTGCTTGTCTATTAGGATGATGTCAACATTGATGAGGTCCTGACCAAGACAATGGCCATGGACCGCCATGTTGCCAATGCCGGTCTGGTAGGATGATGTCAACATTTATGAGGTCCTGACCAAGAGCAATGGTCATGGACCGCCATGTTGCCAATGCTGGTCTGGTAGGATGATGTCAACATTGATGAGGTCCTGACCAAGAGCAATGGCCATGGACCGCCACGTTGCCAATGCCGGTCTGGTAGGATGATGTCAACATTGATGAGGTCCTGACCAAGAGCAATGGCCATGGACCGCCACGTTGCCAATGCCGGTCTGGTAGGATGATGTCAACATTGATGAGGTCCTGACCAAGAGCAATGGTCATGGACCGCCACGTTGCCAATGGCGGTCTGGTAGGATGATGTCAACATTGATGAGGTCCTGACCAAGAGCAATGGTCATGGACGGCCTTGTTGCTAATGCCGGTCTGGTAGGATGATGTCAACATTGATGAAGTCCTGACCAAGAGCAATGGTCATGGACGGCCTTGTTGTCAATGCCACTCTGGTAGAATGATGTCAACAGTGACTGAAGATGATGATATATTGCAGGAATGGTGTCTACCCTGAACTGGACCGCCTACTGCAGGTACGGTGTCTACTTTTGGCTAGATCGCCTATTGCAGATCCGGCGTCTACACTGAGCTGGACTGCCTAATAGTAACGAATGTTTGTCACGACAATAAGCTCTGGCAAACATTTGTTATAGCTTGGATTACTCTATCATAAATTCGAAATTGTTTGCACAAGCATGTCACGGATTAATATCAACAGTTGTCGTTATTTGGGACATGAGTTTAGTTCCTCTCATCCGTAAATGGATTGAGTCCAACACCGCGGGTATTGTATCTACATCCAAATATGTGTTGAATTTTGGAGGCTCTAATTTTTGTGAACAGCACAAGATAATGTCGGGTAACACCCGGCATAATTAGATCTGATCATCATAGTACTTAGTTGGATACTTTGGGTTTCTTCGCTGTCACTGCAGGTCACAGCGCCGCTGCCACTCCGGACCAAATCTTTGGAGATACTCTTTACTCGTGTTGCTGCTTTCCCAGTCGGATCCCTGCTTGGTGGAGCGTGTGAGTACGGATGGATTCGGGGTAGATTCAGAACCCAGCTAAGGTACTTGTCCAATTGGCACCTCAATCCCAATAGGCTTGCAGGGGCAGAGAACTGCGGCACACGATTGATCTCACTTAATTCCAGTAGGAATTCGATTGAGTAACCAAGGGGCCCGGCAGGTGAAGCTGTTGAATGCAGCTTTTAGCATTGTTTTTACGACAGTCGCTTTTGTCACTTTGGAGCTACACTTTCTACCAATCATAGCCTGGTTTCTCATAGTCACTGTCATTGCAATTTATAGTTGATATTGACCGTGCAACCTTATAGAGATTTCCACACGATTATGACCATGAATCTGTCATAAAATTCCATTTCCTTTACCTGCGTAATTTTGGGAATGACCCTCCATGGCACTGCATCAAGGCTATCCAGATCTTACTGTTATATGGGATCCA
>SDVV010027249.1:0-12135 GCA_016164225.1 Gammarus roeselii | reverse complement strand
TATATCTATGATACCTTAGGTAACCGAGTGCAATTTCAATTGCAGAGTATTTACCGCATTTTCAATGCAAGGCATGAGGCGCTATTTTGCAAACCAATGCAAGCCATGTTGCATAACTCTAATTTCCTTGTAAAGCATTCGAGTTAAATTTAGGATATTACAAATAAAGATTTTTAAGCTGTATTTTATTGATAATAAATTAATGGCTTCGAATTCCTTTTCTGTTTTTATATTGACCGGCGGTATCAGGGGCATTCGGCGGCTTCTTTATCAATGATAAGCATTATTTCTTATCTGGAGGTGTCGGCTCATCATATTGGTGTAGGATTTATCATCTATTTTTTTATCAGGTCTATTGGTTACTAGACTGCTACCCTTAGAATTTTAGAATCTATCCATGTAACCAAAAGTTTGTTTACAGACTTCAGCGTGTTTTTTCTCGAAACTTATTTTTTAATTATAGTTGCATGTTTATGACATCAAATCGTTTCAGGTTTTCCTTACTCGCGCTGATATTCCCATTCCCTATATTCCCGCAGATATCCGAAATATACATAATTCTCCTAGCACCCAAATGTTTGACACACGATTCTCTCTCTTCATGTTTCATTTCCAACAATTTAGAAACAAAATGAGTTATTTATTTGATTTTATTGAACAATTTTAAACTTCTTATACTTGATACCGTTTTATTATCCCATTTGATTAATCGGTTCTCTTCAACTTTATCAGATTTTTATTCACATGACATCTCCTCGGTATCACTGTCACTGATTTCAATATCACTGCTACTGGTGTCCATTCCACTTAAAGTACCCCTCTGCTTCCCCATATTTTCGATATTTTGCCATTTCGTCTAAGGCTTGGGTGTATTCCCCCCAGTTCACCCAATCTTTATGCGTTTTGCTTTTTGTTGTTGGAGGTAAAGCACTTTCTAAACTGCTCGCACTCTGTTGAGCACTGTCCATCTCATTATTTTGGAAACCCAGGTCCGGTTTATTATGTTCTATCAATACACCCGTTGCATCCTTTGATCTTGTATTTTCTCGTTCATATATAAGATTATCATATTCAAAATAATGCTGTCCTCTGAGATGTTGCCAAAACCCGAACGTGGATCTTGATTCGCTTAATTTTAACTCCGCACCGCAAATAACACATTCCCCCGTATTATCTTCTCCGGTAAAATATTTCCAAATCAAACTTGGCGACATCGTTCTACAACGAAAGCAAACCGTTAACTAAATGAAAACAAATCTGATTCCATACAGGGTTGGTGCCGGCACATGCTGGCAAATGCCGGCATATGCCGGCATAATTCAGGCGTATACAGGGTTGATGCCGGCATATGCCGGCATATGCCGGGATAATGTAGGGTTAATGCTGGCGCGATGTACACACACACACACACATTTGTATGCATATACAGGATCGGTTATCATCTGTAGCATTTTTACCTATTCAGAACAAAGTCCCTTACTTTTTTGAAACATTTTTTTAATGTTGAACAGTTTCACGCGATGTTAGGTTCAAAGATCTTGTTATCCTTACCAACTTAACCAATAATAATTATATTTTATTTTAATGTCACACACCAGGTACACACATACACGCTTTGTCCGCATATGCAAGGCCGGTCACAGTATAATGACGAATTATACAGGGGTCGATACCGGCACAATGTAGTCACACACACATTTGAATGCATATACTGGGTCGGTTAACATTTGTAGCATTTTACCTCTGATCTAAGATTTTTTCTATTAGAACATAATCCCTTGCTTTTGTTGCAAGATATTTAATGTGGATCAGCTTCACGTCATGTTAGGTTAAAAGAACTAATCATCCTAACCCAACCTAATCTTTTCTAACTAAGAATTATGAATTATTGATCGACTTTTCATGCTTACATATGATTTTTTCATTGTTTTAGGATTGATGCATATCAAATACCTCCACTTGACTCTACATTTTGATCTATCTTTTGCAGTTTTGATACACACTTCCAATTTTGATCGATCAAATTTCATCCATTTTCATAGTTAATTTCAGCGTTGTTTGATTGTTATAGCTATTCTCACATGATTCTTGATTTTTGATCTGGTCAATTCTTCATCACTTTCAGATGTTATTCACACCCATCAGAAACCCAACCTAACCTAATCTTATGTATGGTTTTCAGTCATTGATATATACATATGAACCCCTACACACGGTTCTTTATCAAACTTACACCTAATTCTTTCTAGTTCGTGGTCACTCTCGAACCATATTAGTTAGCAGAGGGGCCAGATTTTCAATCATAGATTGTTTGAATGTTACAAGTATTTCATATTTATTTCCAGTTTCACACAAACGAACACTTCGTCTCATATTAGGTCTACCACATTTATTTCAATATCTCCTGACACTACATCCTTTGAAGACCTGCACGTCTTATTTGCCTTTTCTTTCCTATAATTCTCATATTCTTGACGATTACTTCATTCCAGATGTCGCCACACATTACTCGTGGATTAATGTTAATTCAATTTTTTTTGCACAGATTACAGACCCCGTTACCCCATTACTTTCGAACAAACGATGTCTCAAGCTATACCCCATCCTTCCACAACAGAATCACAAATTCGACTGAGCAAGATCTGATCGACCCTGATTTTTATCCTACCGATCTGTAACACATCTAGATCAGTCAACCCCCGAAATAGGTTTATAGCAATGTTCAAATTTGTCATGAGCGACATTTTGAGCATCGTTTCAAACCTCGAAACATATTCTTCTACTGATTTCGACAATTCGATGTTACCTCCGACTAACTGACTTGTTGTATTTTATTGCAATTCATTGCTTAATCTTTGAGTTTAAGATAATATAAACATTTGATAAAGGACTTCCATGGCTTATTATTAGTTATATTGGCATTATTTACTGAGCTTGATGGCATCATTAATTAAATTTATCTCGTTTTTTCATTTGAAACAGCATGGTTCGTATATCCAACCATACACATCATCATCACAATATTTCAGTTTCCTCTCAAAATCCTTCATATACTCCTTCATATCTTGATGTGAATACCGAAGTCTGTTCCGCTCCCGTGAGTCCACAAGTGTATTGCTTCTTCTTCTTGAACTTCTCCAATCCAAAGTCATTCTGATCTTCATCATTGAGAATTTTTTGCATGCGATCCAGATTTTCTTTTGTTTTTAGAAACAATTCGTTTTACACTACCTCAGCTTTATTAGTCACGATGATGATTTCCCTTGGATCAAATAAATGTCGAGATTTGCTTCCTTATTTCCCTTAAACTTTGTAACATACGACTGTAACGCGTCGACATTAGTTGCCCGCAGCCGATTTCTATTTTCCTTCATCCATAAATGAATGATATCTCCCACTCTTGTGATTCTTGTTTTACTTATTCTGAGATAACTGATATTTTCAGCACTAGTCAATATTTGTTCGATCCGACTCATATCATCTTCGGAGTTTTCTTCTTCTAACACTTGTAAACAAATTTTTGAGATGTGTATATGCAATTTGTCAATTCTATGACGAAACGTGCGTCTCCGCTTGATCTCAACGTAACACTGACTCAGTATGCAGCTAGCTATTATAAGTTGATTGCATGTTGTTTTTCGCAAATATTAGGCCTAACATTGTTCGACTAGATCATCAACTGTGTATGTATGTATGTATGTGTATAGGGCTGTGTTCGTATGTGCATGTGTATGTTCAAGCGTATGTATGTGTTACATGAGTTAAAAAAAATGTACAACAAAAATTCAAATATTTCTTTAAATAAAATTTCACATTTCGAGGGATGACAGGGCTAAGTCGGTCTATTGAAGTGATAACTTGACTACTTAAGTAAGGTGTTACCCCTCTAAAATTGGATATTTTATTTACATTTTGAATTTAATTTTTTTGTTATATTTTTGTAACTCATGTAACACGTACATACGCTTGAACATACACATGCACATACGTACACAGCCCTATACACATACATACATACACAATTGATGACATAGGCTAGCAATGTTAGGCCTATTGTTTTGCGAAAAAAAACATGTAATCAACTTATAATATCTAGCTGCATACTGTGACCGGCCCTGCACATGCGTACAAAGCGTGTATGTGTGTACCTGGTGTGTGACATTAAAAAAAGCTACGTAAAATAGAGCCGTGTGGAGGGATTTGATATGTTCATCGCACAAATTTTTGACTAAATATCATGATATATAATTATTGGTTATAATTATTGGTTAGGTTGGTTAAGGTGACTAGATCTTCGGATCTAACATCGCGTGAAACTGTTCCACATTAAAGAAGTGTCACAGAAAAGCAAGGGACTTCGTTCTAATGAAGAAAAATGCTACAGATGTTAACCGATCCTTTATATGCATACAAATGTGTTTGTGTTTGTGTGTGTGTGTTTATATCGTGTCAGCATTAACCCTGTGCATTATCCCAGCATATGCCGGCATATGCCGACATCAACCCTGTATACGCCTGAATTGTGCCAAAATATGCCGGCACCAACCAAGAATGTTCATGGTAATGTATATATATAAAATTGGAATCAGATTTGTTCACATTTAGTTAACGGTCTGCTTTTGTTATAAAAGGATGTCGCCAAGTTTGGTTCGGGAATATTTTACCAGGAAGAGAAATACGGGGGTATGTGTTATTTGCAGTGCAGAGATGAAATTAAGCAAATTAGGCAACATCTCAATGGATAGCATTATCTTGAATATGATTATTTTAAAAATGAACGAGAAAATACAAGCTCAGAGGGTGCAAATGGTTTATTGATAGAACATAATAAACCGGGCATTTCGTTCAGCTACTCTCGCTATAGGCATCCAACCGATACTCGCTGTACAAAAAAAATTGAGATAAGACGACACGAACAGTCTACTTACGCTTTTTAACGATTCATTAGGAACATGCGGATACATGGTAACATCGATATATCTGGTTCAAAACTGGATAATGCAACACGGAGTATACAGATTCTCGTAACGAATCTACTGCATCATAAAAAAATATATACATCAACCCTATAACTACCAAACTATTATACCATACTATTCCAATAGATATTATATACATATGCAATACGAAGATGGAAACACAAAACGTTGCCCCAATAATCCAACCAACAGGCTCCAACCAAGCATCCAACCGCGATGAACTTATCAACCAACCATCGAATGTGTCACATATACCCCAACTAGAAGAGAATACGAACATATATGACAGAAAAAGAATTGATAGAATCATTAAACCATACATAATATAATGATATGAACACTCAAAGATAGTAATAATGTTACGGAAATTATGTAAACAATTCAAATAACAGGTAAGAGAAATCCCACCTGACCAAAATTCCAAAGCGTATCCAACTTTTTGAAACCAAATTTATAACAACTTTACAACAATATTCTTGCCAGCATCGCGGCAAGTGATTAAAAGTGCAGTAAACTCACATGTAGAGATTCAATCTGGCTACTAGGAAGGGTCACGAGAGGAGTGCGTCTTGAGATAATGTCTCTGTATTACATTGACGGATAGAGGTGAATCGCTAGCGAGCACAGTGTTATCATTTTCAATCGTATTCTACTGTATGACTATTTGAAATACCAACGATGCCTGAGACACTAAATAATACCACATAAGTACACTCTCGTGCATAACAAAAGTACGTCCACGTCCTCACGGTTATATTCTGTAAATGTTCCTAGGATGTAAATGTTCCTTATGTGTCAATATTCCTATGTAACCATGTAATAAATAAATAAATAATAAACTTGATTATGTTCCATTGTCCACAGTAATGCGGAATAAAAATGCGTGCACGTATACCCCTGCAACCACTCCTAAAATGATGTAAATAGATTGATGTAACAATCCCTAATATGTAAATGCTCCTATGTAAATTAACAAATTTATACATGAACATGTTTCATTGTCCATAGTCACACGGATTGCAAATACGTGAACGTATAGTTCCTGCGCCTACTATTTATATCATATATAACGCTGTGTTCTGATGAAACCAATAAAAATATATACATACATACAAGGGGAAAGCGGATGGATTTAATCAAATACTATAGCTTTTGCTCTATAATAATAAAGAATGTACATAACTCCGAATTTCACTAATACGTATATTGGTCAACATACCTAATTTAGATAACGATCGAGCAAAGAAATCCTATTAGAATGGTAACTACATTATTTATTGATACACTAAGTACGATAATGTTCGAGCAATACAACTTCATGAAATAACAGGGTTACTTTTGATACCTATTAATACGATATAAAAGTATCCTTCAAAAAGAGACTTAAATCTTACACATTCAGCCGTCCTCCTATGTGCTTGGCTAACATTTATTGCGGATATGTCAAAGCAATAATGTCTAATTTAAACAACATTACTTACCCTTCACAATACATATTTACCAACCATCAATAACCAATAATCTCCAGGGCTGTTTCGTATCGCCCATCTCCACGACATACTCGTCGACAGGGCTCCAGTGTATGTTCGCTCCGCCTATCTGCATATTCGCTTCTAAATACATTACTTCTGGTAGCCTATTCAGAGGTACTTTGTTGATTATCAAAGACCCCAACAAATATTTGTTGAAATTTTTGTCCCTTTCGAGTAAGTCCAACTCTTTGGTGGACACCGTTCCCAGCATCCACTGCCAGAACACCAAATACTTTACGACACGGAATTGCTCTAAAGAACATGATGAGTTGGGTCGTCCAATCTACAGCAACTGTGGTGGGACACGAACAATGTTGCATTTACTTCGCTTGGACGTTTCATGCGCTACGTTGGATTGAAAATGACTTGACGTACCTATTTGAACAAATTCAGTTGGGTGCAGGTTTGATGGTACATACAGAGCAATTTGACGAAGCCTCACAAAATATCATTGATATTTTCTTCAAATTCAATGGGATTTATACAATAACAATTATCATTCGTATCTTTCCAACTGGCTATTTCTGAGATTTTCCAGGTTCTCATTGACGATGTCGAGTGGCTGATGTGAGAACTGAGAGGACCAATGCTCTGAAATCTAACCAGGTGGTTTATTTCCACGCTATTCTTGGCTTGAGTTCCCGAAGTAGTACCACCCTCGTGAGGAACACATCAAATATGATGTATGTATGAAGCACGGGTTCAAATCAATATATTGTAAAGATTTACACTTGAAAATTGATCGTGCTTTAATCAACATTACAGGCCATACTTTCAGAATCTTTTGTCTTGGCCTTGTTAGGTATAAAAGTTGATGGATTCAAAGAGACCATTTGGGTGTCCGAAAATTTTTGATTTTGTCAACCTCCCATAAAACAAGAAGTAGTGAACATAATTTGCAGTACATAGTCGGACAATGACGACGGGGCTTTCATGTTCGATCACATCGAATTTGCTTGAAATTCACATTTAATTGATGGTGCTTCAACACTCTTGTCGTTACAAACCGCCTCGGAAGGCAACATTTCAGAAAAGTAAGAAGCTATTCTGAAAAATAAGAAGCTATCAACCAATTATTGTGATACATTCCGGTGTGCTCTGGACGATCGACCAACCAAGATTTTGCACTGCCCGCAATGAACAGGCGATCAAAGACGCTTTTAATCAAACAGAACTTTATGATCAGCAACTTTTCTGCAAGGTTTTAACCAAGCACCCGCGAGCCAAACTGGTTTCACTTTCTGCATGTCAGAACAGAACCAGGTATCATTATCACCGGTTAACAGACCTTGTTCGGTGCCAGTGTCTATCATTAGGAGCCCATTGCTTCTCCAGCATAGCCTTCCCCACAATAGACATCACTATTGAAAGGAAGGTCAACAATCTCATGGGCATTATCACCGGTCGATTGTGTTGCAAAGCGATGGAAGCGTGAATTTGGCTTATGGTGATGAGCTGTAAAACAGAAATTAGGCAATGGAAGCGTGTTTTAGCTAATGGTGATTAGCTGTAGAACCGAAATTAGGCGATGGAAACGTGTGTGTGTAATGGATGAGCTGTGGAACAGAAATCAGGCGATAAAAGCGTGTTTTAGCGGATGGTGATGAGCTGTAGAGCAGAAATTAGGCAATGTAATCTTATTTGTGCTGACGGTGATGAGCTGTAGTACATAAACGACAGTTCATTGGCCATGGAGTTTATTATCACTATTGATACGTTCTATTGATTGATTTGTAAATTAAATTTCTGTATTAGTATGGTATTTATATGATTTTATGATTTTGATAAATATGAGGAAAAGATCATGCCTGGATGATAGCGAATGATATATAGGAAGCATTTCCAAATATTCTGTGGAGCCCACATTTGCTCGGGTGATACAAAGATTCATAATTAACTCTGGATTAACTCAGTTCAATATATTTGATAGACTTATCCTTCACACACTATTGTTTAATTCCCCCCACGGCACACGATTCATTCATCAACTCCACCACACACAGGCTACCAATATTAACTCCACCACTCATACAAATCCCCCACCACAACGCGGGACGAACTGATCCACTTTCTTGGCACGATATGGAAGTGTTCAGTCCACAGCTGAGGCTCATACGATTACTTGTTGATATGGGTAGTATGATATAATTCGAAGAAATCTAATTAATATTGTCGCAGCTTCTATGTACAAAATATTTGGGCCAACTTCAACAGAAATTCAGCTTAAAGAACTGATAAAAGTTACATTTGATTTCAAGTGTATTGTGAAAGGGTGTCATTTGAATTCCGGAATAATTTGAATTGATTTGGTAAAATGTTTATGCTCTCATCATCGTGTATTTTTCGTTACGGTTATTTTAACTGAGTATTAATTTATACACAATATACATGAGTTTATTTAAGTAGTTATCCAATTTTTCATGAATTGACATTCATGTTACACTAGGTAATATACAACTGCTACACAACTAGAAGCAAGAGATGTAAAAGTACCCCTAGTTATCCAAGCCTTCAAGATCTGTAGATACAATTTATACAAGAAGAGGAGGAGTACGCTTTACAATCAGCCACAACGAAGAAGTTCTAAATAACAAAGTTAAAATTATCAGAAATATAAACAAACGAATGATCAATGAGTTGCCGATGATAAGTAGACTGCCATTTGCTTATAAAGTGTTCTAGATAGTATCAATATGGAAACATTGGTTATCCTTGATCCATAGCGCATTTTTATTAAAGGGATTGGGATAACACTATTTACATTGTATTTTTTTTTCTGTTCAATTATATTATTTACCCTAAGATGCATTTCTCTCATGAAAGTGAATTGTACTGCAGTCAAACGAAATAAAGGAAACATTTTCTTGTCATCTTTAATTGGGCATAATTGGGCATTTTCAGTTGATGAGTAGGGGATAAACAGTGGATTTTGTTTGCCGCATTCCCAGAAAAAAAGTTACAGTGGGTAAACCTTTCATCAAAATCTATGACAACTACCTCACAGAAAAACGTTGGGCATGTTGTTTTGACAGGTTTTAACGCTTGTCGCGTACCAAAGTTGTGTGCAGGTCATTACCTTGTTTACAGCAAGCACTGTTTTATTTATAGAAATATACGGCGTCTCGAAGCGTTCTCTCCTGCTGAAAATCAAGTATATCTGTCCTTCAATGTGAACATCCTTTTGTTCATATGTAAAAGATTCATTTATACTGTAAACAATTATATGTATCTATAACTGTAATACCGACATCTCACGCATGGGTTGGTACATTTTCGAACCTTCGCATTTCAGGTATTAGTCTGTTTCGAACTCAAAAACAATATTTCGATGCTTATAATATAAAGCAGCTGCAAGGTATTTCTACTTCAAATGTTTCATCTTCGAATTTTATTGACATGAAATACATGGTATGAAGCTGCGAATATTCACTAAGTTTTTGATCCATTAAAAAAACATCCTAGCAAAATCAACGAATCCTGTCCGATAACAAAGGATACACCTTGCGAAGATATTTCCTAGAACATGCCATGCAATATCAACTCTTGCATGGCGTAGAGCATGAATACTTGTGCAACATTCATTTGAATTTATCGTTAACATTATTTCATATTGTTCATTTTGACTTATCAGTATCTAAGGGAAAATGTTGAGTAAGTCAAAGACAATGTTCAGCAGGTAAGCTCCAATTGGAGGTTGTGTACATCATGTGTACAGTACTTTCTTCAGTTGTGATTGGCCAGCACTCAGAGTAGTTCACAAACACAAACTGTGTATTATTATACGCAGCGATCGTTGATCTGGGCAACGTGTACAATAAATTAACTTTCAGAGAAGCAGATGAAACCTTCTGTTTGGCCTACGTTTCCCAATGACAAACGGAGCCACCTCCTCTACTGTTTCCAGTCAGAGGAGGTAGCGCAGTCTTGTGATCATAGAGCAGAGCCCCTGACATGCAATACCAAGCTTCTTATAAATTTCATTTGATGAGGTTTAATCCACGAGAAAAATTACAAATTAGGAGGAAATCTTCCTTCATTCCCTGACGTAAACGGAATAATCGACAATGGTTAGGCGGCCTTGAGTGTTCCGCAATAATGAGAGAGGAGTATAAGGACGTCCTACTAAATAATATGGGATGACAATACTGAATCCAAATATTACGAATAGTTTTTTGAATTGATCCTATCAAAAAGAACATAATTGTTATCCGCTTCTGACATTGTATAGGCTTTAGACACAATGCCGAGTCGTATCAGCACATGCATGCCACTTCAATTCTTCACAATCAAGTGTTCGTATTCAAAGTCACGTACCCGAAAAATCATGAAGTACAGAGCTGATGTATTCGCCCCATCATTTTGAGCGTTGTCAAGTGACTGGCCCTCAAAACCCTCCCCTCCTCCACTATATATTTTGAGGATCTTCATTCCCCTCTTTCGGCACTGGTATCAACGCCGAAAATAAATCCAAAAAACGTTATCGTTACCCTACAAAAGACTCCTCCATTTTTGCCCGAAAAATGACTCAACGGCCCGAGCCAGAAGTAATCACAGAGTAATCACGGACCAGTAGTAATAACGGACCAATCGGTAACTATAGAGGAACAGACACCAACAACAGAGACACTACCAACAAAAAAGACCATCAAAGTCTCACAGTAGCATCAGACCAAGACCGAAGAGTTTCTGGCAGGAATCGAAGCCGAGATGCTCTCGAATGATTGTATGTAAACGCTAAAAGTCTCAAAGATAAAATCGACTAATTGGAAAACCGGCAATGAACGACGAGATAGAAATGAAAACAATCACAGAATCGTGGATGACGGTGGAGGAGTATTGTTTATATTAAAAAAAAAATCCAGGAAGCAGATACGATATAGTATCAATTCAAGTGCTCGGTAAGCATACATAGTGTCAAACCACACTCGTTTATCGTCTCCCCAAGAGCATTGTTGCAGGTGATATCGATCTTTACGACTCCCTCGTAGCTGTCGTCGCAACATAAAACGTAATTATGCTTGGAGACTTCAACATTCCTGACAATTATTGAGAAACCAATAAATGTACTGCCACTATCCAACGCTTGATTGAATTTGTTAATTATAAGTTCATGACCCAAATGGTACAAACACCTAAAAGCCTCCGCACACGATGTTCAAAATCCCGAAAGCCTTGAACCTTTTTATCGATGAGTCATGCTTCCTCGGGAATTCAGCCAATGAGCACGCAGGAGAGTGTGCGTTCATTGACTAAAATCCCGAGGGGGCATGACTCATCGATCAAAAGGCTCAAGGCTTGCGGAAATTTGAACAACGTGTGCGGAGGTTTTCAAAGAGGCAGCAATAGCTTTGATCTCCTATTCAGTGCAAGCGACACTCATTGTCATGAATGTCGACGTGTGCGAACCATCCTTAACTAGCGAACATAACGGTACAGTCCCTAACTTTAGAGTAGCTAACTTCAATGACTGAAGAGGATCAATGACGTCAGAGTACGTTAATTAGGACAGGATGTTAATCAATCGCTAAATAAATTTTTGACGGCACTTTAAAATATTGAACATGATCATATCCCGAGTGAAAATATGCGAACAGCAGTCAATCGGCCCAAGTACTGTATATATA
>SDVV010027248.1:0-12136 GCA_016164225.1 Gammarus roeselii | reverse complement strand
TTGAGCATTTGTAGACTACATTCAAATATCACATAGGCTAGTCAAGTGTATTCGATCTTTAGTTTATTTCCACTTTATCAGAAAAGTCAAAATTTGGCCAATATATCAATCGAAAAAACCCGCACGGAAATAGGTGGCATAAATAACTATTGTTAATATACGAACATATGTAAATATTTTGCCCTTTATTTATCTCTAGTCAAAATCCTAAAGGGAAATTCACCTTGACATAATAAAGATAAAAAATACAACAAGTTGCTGACAATTGATCCTTTCTAAAGAATGCGTGTTATATCGGCAATAGGAAATAACCAGAAACGAATTTGATTGATTGATCTCGCTCGGGGTGTTCTAGAAAATTTTGAAACACACTTGCAGTGGAATTTTCTCTTCGAACGTATGTTGAGGAGCAACTTTCGGCTTCTGAGACGCAACGAACGATAGGAATAGTGAGATTTCACATAATTGCAAGCTCATTGTATTAAAACTAGTTATTGACGGGATTTGGCAGGAAATGAATTTCCTATTAATGGGGCTTGATAAAGTTCATGTTTTTTAGATCAAACTACTATAGATAATTCGAATCACGAGTATACGCTTTTCCTCGAACGTTTGAACCAGAAGACTTTCTAGGAAATAAAATTTGTGTACTCTCCCTCTATTTAGATACGATTGGAATTTCTTATTTTTTTTTTTAAAGAATTACAATATTATTTTACCGTTCAGGTTCCGTTATGAAAACCAATTAATGGAGAGGAAAAGGCTTAGCCTCTGCCAAGTCTGTTGCTGACGAATTATTTTAGTTAGATCGTTGCACGCGTTTCAGAAGAACTAACCATTTATACACTAATGTTTATTCATCCTTATCATCGCTGCTACCCTAAAATGCTTGAGTAAAACAATAGTTATCACAGTCCACAGGACTGCCAGCGTAGAGGGGAAGAGTCGCTTCAAGGCTGGCCGAGGTGCGTTGAGATCGGTAATTGAAACATGTCGAGACAAATAGAGTTGGGCGCGATGAATCGAGAATGGCCGAAATGAATAGAGACAAGCCGAGATAAGCTGATACGAGGAGACTCCAGGTACCCAGGGAGCTCGGGAGACCTGGGGGACTTGGGTTACCCTTCTGGGACCCATAGAGTTCTTTAGGGGCCTAAGAAACCTCTGCCCCCTCTCCACCTTATCCCCGTAAACAATAAGTGTGATGTCAATAATCTGAAGAGTTTTTCAGGTCATGATGAACCTGCCCTTTCTTCTTCGTGATCCCCAATTTTGTCATTTCGAGTAATGCGAATGTATTAGGGTGTAAGTTCATGTATGTGATTATGTGTTTCTTCAGTCTCTGCTCGCTCGCGCGTGCACGGACCATATGTACTTTATGTGGGTGACCTGGACCGCGTAGCTATAAACCTTGTGACGCGTTGCGTTTAGAGTTGATCTGGCCCGTACCAATTTCGTTGACACTATCTGTGCGCACCCCCGTTCGTACATGTTACGCCTGTATTCTGGGTGGTTAGAGGCAAGTATTCGTATCGTCTGGGTCTTTATCTTATTAGATTAAATAAATGGTTCCGTATCAATAAATATTGTGTCGCGTTGCTGTCTGAGATTACTTTGTCAGTGTAGCCGTAAACCTTGTACCAGTCTCTACTATGCTACTTGTGCGCACTGGCGTGCGTACATATATTACTCATGAAGTTGTAAATGATTAAAAGCGGAGATCTGTTTGTTCTATAAGCGTTCTTCTTGAGCCTACCAGCGTGCGTCTGACATGAATGAGATTTTCAAGTTCTAACTTTGACTACGTTGTTTTTCTCATACACATAAGTGTGCGAGCTTACTTGAATCGATGATCGTAGAGCCCTACAGAGGAGCCTATTGTGACTCACCTTGATGCTATAGTGTAAATGAGGCTCAAATTTAAATTCTGATCATTATTTCGATGGGTTTTGGTGCGGGTCGATGTTGTAAACTCAGACGTTTCACATATTTCAGTAAAATATTTTGCGAATGTAGAGTTCCATTTGTGCTGATCCAGAAAGCCGATAACTTATAGCTACCTCCAACAAAACAATATGACCCGGAGCTGGTCGTAAAAAATACTGCTCTCTGAATATGATCACCCATTTTGTCTTTACCAGGGTGAAAGTTTTTTTGTGTAACTCCAAACTGGCGTTCGACGTTGTGAAGTCGAAGCTTTTGGAGGCTTTGTCCAGCAAGGCCTTTATGTACTGTGGCGAAAAAACAATGATGGTTAGTATTCAACCGCTATAACAAACTAAAGTTTTTCCACGAGGAATTTAACATATAGAGAATTACGACTTAATTACTCCCCTACGGTGAGTCTGCATTAACTTCGCGTTGGGACTCCGGTGAAACGTAGAAGCAACCACTACTACTTCTACTACGACTTGATTATATCAGGCCAAAGATTCATGCTTAATGCCAAATTTCCGACGTTCAAGATTTGTCTAAAACTTCAAGATTATCATACGACGCGCCCTACGGGGGAGCCTATTATGACTCACGTTGAGGCTCCGGTGGAAATGAGGCTCAAATCTAATTATAATTTAATGTGACGTTAGAAACATTCCACTAGTTTTCCTCATTAAATTTTTCTTGATATCCAGGATCCATTCACTTTACAGAACGGCAAATGTTATCGCCAAAGGTCCGGTGGTGATGAGGTGAATTGAAAAATCCTTTCGGCGGGTTGATTTTACATTCACTGTTTTTTACCCCTACACCTTTAGACATGCGTTGACCAATTTCCCAATATAGTAATGCAGAGTGGCGTAAGAAGATTAGTTCATGAGTTCATGACTAGTCCGAAACGAGATACCATTTTTCTATGGGGCATTTAATTTGATGGGGATTTATGCAACGGTATTTAATGTGAAGAAAGGTAGCCTAAAAAATGAATATCCCCTCAATCTTAATCGTTAAAATTTTTTTTACTTTTAAGTGACTGAGTATTTTTTTTTAATTGAGGATTCACGGAATTGTTATATCAATTTGGGTATAAGCTTCGTAGATATTCAACATGATTTTTTGGGAGCCCAGCGTTCGCGCTAAAATTATTCCCGCACACGCGCACTATCGCCACTTCACCTCACAGTCATGGCCGGACACTGTCATAACCGCTAAAAATCTTTCTTCCCACGTGCTTTCTTCCCTAACGCTGATTCAGCCCACACGCATTTTCCACCACTTCAAAATCTGCCACTGTCATATCTGCCAGTCATTTCATCTAAACAGGCGTACCAACCTAACAGTTATCACTTTAATGAAACTTCAATAAAAAAACGCTGAAAAACGGCATTACGTACCCTACATAAATACGTATGTTTGCCCCGCGGGTTAGAAATACGTACCTTTGCCCCGCGGGTTAGAAACACGTACCCTAGGTTAGGTTGGGCAGGAAAAGTTTCATTAAGGTGATAACCGGTAAAATGGTACGACTGGTGGCTGATTCTGACGTAGGCTGAAACGGATTTTTGCCAGAATGTCACTGGCAGACATGACAGTGGCTGGTGTGACTGAGGAACGCTATGAATGTTCGCTGTTAAAAAATTGTACCGTAGGTAGGTAGGTAGGCGGAACATTTTGGGGCTGATAAGGCAGGTGGCGGAGATGATGGTGGTTGATCTGACGTTAGCTATAAAAGAATTTAGCTCCAGGGATAGCGACCCGATATTCAACATGATTTTTTCATTGATAAGGTTGCTGTAGACGTATAACCTGATGAATAAAATCACGTACGCATGGTCAAGTATGGTTTGTTTCGGTAATGGAGATGAAACGTCAGGGAAACCTCTTATGCTTCTGTACGGAGGCTTAAAAAATAGACTTGTAGAGTGGGTTTACATATTCATATAGTGCATAATATTCATAGAGATTCGGCCACCACCCTACGGGGGAGTCTGCATTAACTTCGCGTTGGGACTCCGGTGGAACATGAAAGCAAATAATAATAATAATAATCATACAGATTCGGTCGTATTTGAATGAAGGGACAAATACCTTGTCCGAAAAATTGCAAGTCGTGCGCTTGCTTGTAGCTTAGGCATATTCGTGGGAGGGAACTTAAAAAAATGGTCACTGTCAACTTAAGTCATAGTGTCATCGTGTTGCTCTGCAAAATTGATTTTCTTGCATGTTTGAAAATTTGTTAATGTCTAGTACCATTCCGTTGATATGGCTAACATTCTAAACGTGCGTTTCCAGAAGTGCAAGGAAGGTGGCGCCATGCGGACCTCTTCGTTACCAAATCGGTCCTTGCCAAGTTCTGGTGATGTCAAATGCAATGATATCGCACGAAGGCCACGGAGAACTGCAAAGATTTTGAACAACGTTCGCAGAAATCAATGCAAACCATTGGCTCTTCAACTGGAGGAAACTGCGGAAGAAGTCGAGAATTCCCCCCTTCCCGCTCTTTTAGGACACAGTCTTTCTATCCCACCAAGTGTTTCAGAAACTAAGTGGCAAGAGCCTTCTACATTTAGAAGTACCTTGTTGAAGGCTTCTTCGAATGAAACTATTGAAGTAAAAGGCGACTCTGATGAATCAAAAGAACGAAAACTATCGTTGAACCCTTGCTCGAACGGAGCTTGCGCAGATTCAGTACCGGCCGCAGGTAGGCAACGACTACTACTTGAAAGGGAAGAGCTTCACAGTGAATTTTACGATACTTCGAAAGTAAAATCTGTGCTTGACACTTCTCTTCAAACGTCTGAAGATTTGCCATGTCCACGCAACACAAGCCTTCCGATACTGGATGACCTTTCAAAGATGACTCGTCCCATCCTCGGCAGTGATGGTACGCTGTTTTTAATATCGTATATAATCTTTTCCTGGGAGTTATCTATCACACGAATGCTTGTAATTTGATTCAATGTCAAAGACGTCCGTGCCAGGACATTTGGATTAATTTACCATATGCATACAGATAAGTTAGTGATTCTCAGTTCATTCGCATGATGGATATTGCAACTTCTCTTCATTCTTCCCCTCTCCCGTGTTAGGTTTGATTCTACAAAGAGGTGGCCGTACCGCAAAGAAACCATATGTTGAATAAACCCAGACTATTTACCACAGAGTGGATCAGTCTGTGTTCCTTCAGACATTGACGTGTGAGTTGGTATTTGAATTGATTTCTAGGTTATTGATAGTCAATTTTTTTCTGATATCACTGATGAATTCGCGTTTGTTCACATATCCATTATTAACTGAGAACCCACTGGATAGCACAGAATGGTCCTTTATTTGTGTTTGGACCTTGAATCGCACTCATGTTTTGCTACTAGAGAGGTCGTGTATCGTTAAATGTAAACGGTAAAGCCGGTCAAGAGGTAATCGAAAGGAAGCCACCTGAACCCAGGCGTGAAGCAGAGGGCCGATGGTGGGAAGGAAGAAACTCCATTAGGGAGGGCCAGCATCCCCGCCGGAGTGACGAAGATGCAAGATTCCAACAGCCAAGAACGTCAGCATCTCGAAGATGACCAAAGAAACGACCGCATCGAAGAGTTGACAAGAAAAAAATCTTTGAAATTATGAACTTGCGAACCGGCATCTCTGAGCAAGAAGCTGAAGAAGCCACTGTAGGATCCAAAAAAAATGACGACAGTCTAACGAGACTTTAGTGTCATGTCAAAGCTATATTCCGTAAAGTCCACGAACTCGTGCGAAAACTAAAAAGCGAAAATACCTGCAACCTACGCAAGCGCCTCTACCTCCACATCCGATTACACAGCCACAACCGAGCTTCGAGGGCTTCAAGGAAGAAGCGGCACACTTCATTTCATGGACACAACCTGTTCAACAATAGTCCTACCTTTCCCGAACTCCTGAAGATCACGTTCCACGCCAGGACTGGCCGTCTAGTCCTGGGCGTCGCCATCAGCGGCGACGAAGGTTTTGCAATTAAAGAAGACACAAAACTTCAAGTGACAAAATTCTCTCCAGGACTAGACTAGGTGAACAGGCATGTCTAAGCTTACCTCACCAGACTTCCTCAAAAAGTTCAGGCTTGATTTATTTTGTAGAAAATCCCGGGAGAGGAAAACGTAGAGGACATTAGACTCTTTCAATACGATGACTGCGTTGCTGAGTTGAAAATCGCACCAATATTCACATCAAGATACTCTACCACAGCCATAATACTGTAATTCAACTGCTAGAAATCGCTTGTTCCCGTGCCGTATACTAACCAAGAACCCCGATGTAGCACTTATTTGTCCCTAGTATGTGCTGGTGCCTTAAACCGCACGTTTGCTTTGCTTTTCTATTGGTGGTCGTATAACGTTAAAAGTAGTCACCATAGCCAGCTAATAGACCATAATGAGTGAGCCCCCTGGCCCCTGGCGCAAACCAGGGGGCCCATGGGGAGCAAAAAGAAACTCCATTTAGGAGGGACCAGCATCACGTCCAGAGCGACGAAGACTAGGATTCCAAAGGCCTCAGGCAACGACGACCGGAGAGACAACCGCATCGACGAGTTGACTAAGAACGTTCAGGAAATATTTAATCTACCAAGCTAAGCGACCGGCCTCTCTGAACAGGAAGCAGAAGTAAATTTTCACCGCAGAACCTAACACAATTGACGACTGTCTAACGAGACTCGAGGGTCATGTCAAGACCATTTTTCTCCATATCCGCGAACTAGTAAAAACAAAACTAACTAAAGAACCCGTGACTTAAACAAGTACCTTCACCTATAAGTCTGACGACAACTTTGACAACTCTTCACCCCACATAAGCCCCGACCGAGCTTCAAGGGCTGCAAGGAATAAGCAGCACACGCTATTCAATGAACATGACTTGTTCAACAATAGTCATACCTTTCCGAACAACTGAAGATCACGTTCGACGCCAAATACAGACCGGATATTTGACCATACACTCCGAGAAGAGAGCTGGGCTCTTTCACTGGCCGCCCAGTCCTGAGCTCGTCACCTGCGGCGACGAATGCTTTGCCATCAGAGAAGACACAAAACTTTGAGGTTACACGATTCTCTCAAAACTGCCTCTGTGGAGAGCTATGCAAAATAGTGCCACACCAGACTTTCTCTATAAGTTCAGGTTTGATCTACGATGGAGATATCCCGAAGGAGGAAATCGAGGAGTACATCACTGGACTCTTTCAATACGAGGACTGCGTTGTCGAAGCATAGGCCGCACCGGAGATTACTAACCAAACCCTAATACAAAAATTCAACTGCCGTTCTCCACCACAATATCTAGGCATTCCCTTCTGCGCCACCAAAACCAAGGTTACCCCATTAGAGAGACGTCCGATGCGAATGCTATAAAAGCCAGAAATACACGCGAGAAGAAACGGTTTAGGTAAACATGTATGTTCATACTGCTCCCAGGACGACCACGACAAACGAGAAGATCCCCAGTCATGCCAATCCGAAGAAACTCATTGCTTTTATTGCGAAGTAGACTGACACCCCACCGGACACAGAGACTGCCCAGAGGAGGAGAAGGAGAGAGCGATCCTCCAATACCCGATAGATCACGGGATTGAGCGACGAGAGGTTGGTCTCTATGCGCTCTTCCCAAACTGGCCCTCCTACTCAAGAGAGACGATCGCCATCATTTCCCACCAACTTCTTAATAACGTTCAACGGAAGTTGTGTTAACAAAGGTGCCTTTTCAACTAATCTAGTTTTATTGATGTCACTCACCGAACAACTAAGAGGAAATCTTTAAGAAATACAACGACAGGGAAAGAAATATCTGGCCTACGTAACAAAACGTGAGCAAAGTAACGCTAAACAAATGATTACCCACACAAACAAACTCAAAGTTACAAGTGGAATGCATCCGTCCTTCAACAATACCAAACGAATTATATACACCTCCCGTTACACGCCTACAACAGACCTCTGTGCTTTCGCTGAAGGTCTAGCTGAAGACAACTGAGTTACCGAAGTCCGTTAATCAGCATGGATAAAATCACGTAACGCAAGTTCTACTGCATACCAAATTACCTTCCCGGGACACGACGCTTTGGAATTCATAGTAATCACGGGTGAACATGGAAGAACCAAAACCTACCCATTAGCAGCATGACCCTAATGTGTATAAAATGCCTTTAATACGGCCACGTCATCGCATACTGCCAGTCACACACACCCCAACGTTGCAAGAAATGCGCTGGCGAGCTCGACAGAAGAGACTGCACTGTCTGCCTCTCTAAATTTTACTACTGCTCATGTTTCCATGCGGAAGACTACCGCGACTGCTCAGTACGCATGGACCAAACAGAAATGTCAAACACACTAAATGAACGCTGAGTTACAAGGGACAAGCTATCCAAATCTGAGAAGACGATAACCCAAACTGCCTCGATTATGCCAAAACAATCAAATCGACAAGCCAACCAAACTCCCCTGACGACATTCACACATCATCAGAACAACATTGTAACAAGACTCCAACACTCCTACCTGGCTGCAGTGCTTCCTCACTCAGCCCAGCGACCGGCCCGCACCAGAGACTCTGTTCTAAAAATGATCAGTGCTAAGACCAGGAGGACGACGAGATGGATGCATCCCCCGCAGTCGACCACACAGCTAGGCTCACTACTATATAAACGGAAAGGCAAATAGATGAGGAAACTTCCGATATCCAGGCGCTACTGAGCGAAAAGATCAGTAACAACACTCAAATAACTGCCCGTCAGGACCAAAACACAATTACCTCCACCTGTCTTAAATGCGGCTCTATTCGTGGAAACCCACTGCGAGAGACAAGATCGTCCGTTAACGAGCCCGACTTACGAACACACCATCAGCGAGAACGATCACGGCCTCGCTGACAGCTCTTGTCTCGTAGAGCTCATACGCGAGACCTTTGCACAACCTGTCGTATTACCCGACACAAATACCTCTCCCTACACACAACCACCCAAACGGATGAAAAAGGCTACCACAGAAGAAGAAGAGCGCAGTCGTTCACAAAGCAAACCCAAGGAGCACACGCCCTCGTCTTCCCACAAGAGCACTAGCAGCCGCGACCGCAGCAACCACAGAAGACCATCTTCCATCGAGGGCAGACACTCCCGTGAACACTTCCAGCCAAGAACCCCGGGGCAAACACGGAAACGCGAGCACCAGAAAAGTTCCAGCAAATCACGCGACCACTCAAGATCATCAAGGTCAGAGTGCGAAGAGCCTTCAAATTGAACACCAAAATATTCCAGTAGAACTGCCAGGGACTCTGAAAAGAGAAAGGCTAATTACTGTCCTTAATTTCCACCCATGAACATTAGGTGATTGGCCTCCAAGAGATCAAACTCCGAGAGACTTCCTCTATCAAAATGCCCCGACATATCATACACCGCCGCGAAGACCACACCAACGTGACTGCTCACGGTGGAGTGGCACTTATGATCCACCCAAGTGTAACTCGCCTTCCCCTGAGGACAGAACTCAAAGTTATCGCCGTAAAGATATGCGACTTTATCCCAAAACGGTGGTATCCATCTACTCGTCAAGAAGCCATGACCACTCAGAAGCACTATTGACTGAATTGCTAAACCAACTGTCCTCGCTAGTGCTCCTCCTTGGAGACTTCAACAGCTACCATGAAACATGGGGACGCAGGAGAACAGATCCCAAGGGAGTGATAATGGCTAACACCATAAACACTCGCCACCTGGTCCTTCTCAACGACGGACAACCCACCCGAATCGCCTCGGGAAATTAAACTGCCATAGATTTATCACTATGCTCCCCACTCTGGCACCCCAACTCGTTTGGGGAGTAATGCCTTCAACACACGACAGCGACCATAACTCCGTCCTCATATTGTTCCTTAACCAAACAACCAAGAAATCCTGCCCCCACAAGAACTTCGCTTCTACTACCGGAAAGCCAGCTGGGTCGAATACTCCCCACACATCGCGTGGAGTGATGTGTACAAAATCCCAGAAAACAAATCTCAACACTAAATCGTCACCCAACTAAACGAAAAGTCTCAAGCCGCAGCCATAGCAAGCATTCCCCTATCTGCCCCTTCAACCTTCTTTCCGAAACCATCGTGGTGCCGAGAGGTGCAAAGAGCAAGAGACAAGCGTCTAAAGTTGTACCATGCCTACCGACGCGCACGGTCCCCCCAGGAACAGAGTAGCGTGGGAAAGGGCATCAGCTGTGCTCTGAAAACTTCTAGTGGAGAAGAAACGTGAAAGCTGGGCTCAATTAGTTGATACTATTAATCGGAACAACCCCCCTCTCATAGGTGTGGAAAAATTTGACTTATTGAGGGTGAAACCTCGAGCGACCTGTTAACATCCTTTCTGACGGAGGCGGAACTTATTCTTCCCACGCGGATATCACAAATAAATTGGCTCAGACGCTTAGCCAGATTTCGCAATCCACAAACTGATGCTTTCCAACATGAGAAGAACTTGCAGAAAAAGCGAAAATCTTGACTTTACTTAGAGAAACGAAGAGGCCTACAACAAACCTTTCTCCCTCCACGAACTACTGAGAGCTCAGGCCATACACGTGAAACTTCACCTGGGCCAAACCGGGTACACATCAACATGATCCAAAATCTCCCAGATGGCTCCCGAGACCACTTATTAAAAATGTTCAACACTCTGTACTCAAACTCATTTTTTCCCGATCAATGGCGGGAATCGACAATTATCCCAATACCCAAAACCGGAAAATTCCACGGCGACCCACGGAACTATCGCCCCGTCGCTCTTACCAGCGTTCTCAGCAAGACCATTGAAAGAATGATGCATACGCGCCTCGTCGACTACTTTGATATGCATGCAGGCCTGAACAGCATTCAGTGTGGCAGCCGCAAGCGCCACTCTACGACGGACCACCTTGTAAGACTGGAATCTAACATTAGACAGGCATTTGTCCGCAGGGACACGTGGTTTCATTTTTTTTGACGTGGAAAAAGCGTACTAAACTACCTGGAAATATGGCATCATGGAGGATATCCATTGCAAAGGTTTGAGAGGCCACTTCCTACGTTATATCCACCAATTCCTGCCAAATCGCACCTTCAGGGTTAAGGTCGGCGACACCTTATCACCATCCTACCCGCAAGAAATGGGCGTCCCTCAAGGAATCGTCCTCAGTGTCAATGTTTTTTATACTCAAGATCGACCAGATAGCAGACATTCTCCCGTGCGACGGAAGATTGCTTACATCACTATACGTGGACGACTTACGAACACGCTACAAGCACCCTAGCATCGTAACAATTCAACAGGAACTCTAGATATGTCTAAGCCTAGTCGGAAACTGGGCCTCTCTAAACTGATTCAGATTCTCACCCAACAAAACGAAAAGCATGCACTTTACTCTCGTGCCCGGCTTACTCCTAAAACCAGCCCTAAACCTAAACAACACTCCGCTAGTATACGAAGAATCGATAAGATTCCTCGGTCTTGTGTGGGACCCTAAACTCACATGGCGACCTCATATTGCAGCTCTGGAGACCCGCTGCAAAAAAGTAGCTGGACTCATCCTCTCGGTAACATCTATGAAATTCGGAGCCGATATGGACACCGGCATGACGTTATTCAGAACATTAATACGCTCGCGCATTGATTATGGAGTAAATGTTTACGGTTCAGCAGTCAAAACCACCCTAGAACCTCTCTCAATCATAATATATAACGTCCTGCGTATCACAACCGGTGCGTTCCGTTCCACATCAATCAAATCCCTGAACGAGCTTGCTAACGAGCTTCCTCTTCCACTCCGGAAAGACAAACTCTCACTACAGTACTATTTCAAGACACGACCTATTCACAATGCGCGAAGCGAGCCAAGCGGCCGAGTTGTGCTGGATCCCTGGACACGCGGGAATAAGAGGAAACGAATTCCACGGTGACCCACAGAACTACCGCCCCATCGCTCTAACCAGCGTTCTCGGCAAGACCATGGAAAGAATGATAAATACACGCCTCGTCGACTACCTTGGTATGCATGCAGGCCTGAACAGCATCCAGTGTGGCGGCCGCAAGCGCCACTCTACGACGGACCACCTTGTAAGACTGGAATCTAACATTAGACAGGCATTTGTCCGCGGAGAACACGTGGTTTCCATTTTTTTCGACGTGGAAAAGGCATACGATACTACCTGGAAATGCCGCATC